>VYZQ01036331.1:141944-254554 GCA_013400655.1 Mystacornis crossleyi
CTGTAAAACCTTACATGTCATACACCTTTTAAGATAAAATATGTGGGAACCAGGTGCAGCAGCTGTTTTGATAAATAGACTGACAAATTGCTACCTACATTTCTTTTTCTCCAGTTACATTGATGGAAATAATATTTGATTGCTAAAAGAAGCGAGAACTACTTCTTGCTACTGGAGAGTTTACTGTTTTCATATTATCATATTGATCTACATTTTAATACATCAGGGGGTGCAAAAGGTGTCCCTTTCCCGAGGCTGTGGAAGTAATTTCCACACCACTGACAGATTACTGAATGTGAGGAACAAGAAGTATAAGGTGTGGCCTGTGTGTGTTCCTTGCTTTATGCCCCATCCAGGGCTATTTTTGCTGTTATCTGGAGCAGGATCCAGCTGCCAGCCAGGAGGTCTGATCTGCAGGCAGGGGAGCTGGAGCATCTCTGCTGGCTTCAGTAGATGAGTCCTGAAAACTGTATGAACCCAATAATCACACAAACCAGGCATAAAGTTCCTCTGACTCTTGGAATAAACTGGAATAGCCTGTGCTGGCTTTCAGGTTGCTCATGGTAACCCTGGAACTATTTTTGGGCTGGGGGCAACAGGAGGGATCTTACTGCATTTGGACAACGTCTGCTTTCCTCTGCTGTGTGTGAATTTGGCCTCTTGAAAGCAAATGAAAGGACTGCAGTCAATCAAAGGTTTATAGTTACAGAATATTTTTAAATATTGTTAAATAATCAACACTCGATCTTTTTAAAGAACAGTAGTATGACCCCAGTGTTCTCTTGGAGGGAAGTGTGGTAGCAGTTTCTGAACCTGATGAATATTGTTAAAATAAAGAGCCAAACTCAGCGCTCAGTAACAGCTGAACATCCATACTAATTCTAGATTGATCTTCTCTGGGTTTTCAGAAGTGTATAATGCAGCTTTAAATATGTGAAGAGTAACAGAAACAAATACGACAACAGTAAAGAGCATCCCAGAAATAATCTGACATATACAATTTTTCATATGTTTAATTAAACAGCCTAAGAGATGTGTACAGTAATAAATAATGGTTTCATATAAACTCCAAAGACTTTTAGACGCTGGTTATTTATAGAAGAATTTTTTTTTTTTTNTCCAAAATGGGAATTGTGATTATTCTTGAAAGCCAGAATTTTTCACTGGTGCCTCTTCTCTGCTGCATCTCTTGAATCCCAGGAAGTTGGTAATTAAAATTACACACGGAGTGGCTTTCCTAGGAGCTCTGCCTTCTGTTTTAATGGTGGTTTTGGATTTTCACTTGAAAGTGGATTTCTTTTTCAAATTGATACGGCTGGAAGGGAAGAGCAAGGGTTGGAGAGGAGGAAAAGCCCTCGAATGTCATCCCAAGAGACTGCTGGGTGGGAACCTCTGAGCTTCTGTAGTTTGTGCCTTAAAGAGCCCTGGTAGGTACTGCTCCCTTCATCACCTCACAGCAGAGAGCTGCATTTAGAGGGGCTTCTCTTTGAAACTGAAATTCCAAATTTTAGCAGAAGGATTGCATGGTTATGGTTCGCTCCCAGGACAGGGAAATCCATGACATGAATTGAGTTGTTAAAGCTGCTCCCAGCCAGTTTTTTTCTGCATCTGACACCCCCCAGATTTGCTTTCTTTTTTTCTCACCTACTCAAGAGTGACCCCCCAAATTCCTCTGATTTTGTATACACATGAGGGTCTCTGTTCCTGCTGTTTCCCATCCTAGTCCTGGCTCAGTAGTACTGCCTTTGTAGTATGGGTTAGGAACCTGTTTTCAAGCATCAGAGCTTGCAACAAAATGTAATCTTCTTATTTTATAAGCCTAAAGTTTATCTCGAGGTTAATGAACTGGTGGTAGCAGTGTTTGTTTGCACCTTTGTAGCCTTGGTTTAAAGAAAATGAATGTGTTCCCTTTTCCAGCAGTGTTCAGAGCATCCTGAACTCCCAGTGAACATATTGCACACTGAACAGTGTTTTCCATGCCACTTGCATGGAACGTGAGCATCTTGCTGCCTTTAATTAAGAAGATAACTGGACCATGAAGTATTGGCTGTGTAAATAAAAGTGATTTGTACTTAGTCAAGGAGGTGCATTAGGAATTCTCACATTTCTTTACTTGCAGATAAATTATGAAGATTATTAAAAATTGGAAGGGTCATCTATAAACCCATCTGTAGCTCAGCTGCACTGTCACTCTCAAAATGTAGCTGTCTTTCTAACTGTTGTAATTTATTGTGGACTATCGTGTGAACCATCTGCTTGCTTGTAAATCAGACCAACTTTGACTGAAAGTTGTACACAGCAGTGGAAATCGTTAATTTTATGTCCTGGAAAGTAGTGGCAACAGTTTTAGGGGACTTCAATCTTCATTGCCTTAACTGGAGTAGAAATTTAAAACTGGAAATTTTCCTGCCTATGTTGGGATGAGCTGCTAAGAAGCAAGTTGCTTGGAATTTAAAGTTAGCCCAGATTTAGCTTTTGTAGTGCAGTTGGGGTGTTTTGAAGCTTGGCACATCCAGGTCTGTAAGTAACTTGAAAGGGGCAAGACACAGAACAAGCTGTGTGCATATTCCATCCCGATAACAACAGAAATAAAATCCTGTACTGTGATTACACAGAAAAATCCAGTGAATTACTTCTCTCAGGAGCTGTCTGACAACCAATGAGATGATAATCTCAGCTTTAGGAGGCAGAGAAAGACATTGCCATGATAGGATTAGGATGGGTTTGCCCTTTCAATGTTCGTTTCAAGTGCATAGATAGAAAAAAATAAACTCAGTTTGCAAATGTTTACACCTGGGCTTTATTTTTCTTACACCGAGTGCTTTTAAAAGAGAAGAATATGGATTTGCCTGACAATTTTGACTTTTCTTCAGTAAAAAGCACTTGACCGGGGTCCTGTACCTTCAGTTCTCTTGCAGACTCTTCTATTGATGGGTCTGGGAACACAGAACTAAATGTGGGTACCAACCTTTCTACCTGGGGGAGCTCCAAGATCTGGTGTTGCACAGATATAAGGGATGGCAAAATTCTCTGAACAGATTTTGAGGAGATTTTTGTCTTTATAAAAGAGATCTCTTAGTGTATGTAGCTGGTTTCATGTTGAGGGTCTGCTTCCTGTTATTTTTAATCAGCTGGGAAAAAAGGAGTTTAAAAGAAAAATCCTATACATCAAAGAAAAAAAAGCCTGAGGCAAAGGACTGTGTCTTTTTGTTATTTTCCTTTCTTTGGGGGATGTTAGAGGTCCCTGTCCTACTCAGTGTGGCAGGGAGTTCTCACCGTGCTTGCTCAGGTTGTTGGAGCAAACCTGCCCTCATTTGAAGCCATGCAGAATAACTGGTGACTCCAGTGGAAGGAGGACTGGGGCTGTCCATTAACACTTGGCTGGAATTCTGCAAGGGCATCTGTTTGGCCTGGAAAATTAACAGTTGTGAATTAGATCTGATAACTGCTATTCCCTTTACTGGTGTTCAGTAAGTTCTCGTCAGCATAAAAGCTAGACCAGCGAGTGCATAAAATATGCTTCTCTGTCCTTTACATTTTCCCCAGCCAGTATTTGAATGATAGAAATGTTACAGGAAGCTTTTAAGAGTGATAAACAATTATTTTGCCAACATACTCATCTCACTGTGTTCAGTTCTGGAATGAGAGTGCTATAATTTTAAAGCACAGAAGCACTTCTGGAATGGCCGTATTCTTTTGTATTATTTGCTCTGCAGGTCTGCCTGCCTCCAAGCTAAAAATACACACTGCAAAACAATAATCCATGTACTTGGATTAAACAGTGACATGTGCCCACAGTGGGGCATACCTGCCTCATAGCCATAAATACATATTCATAAGCAATATAACATACTAATTTGGATTAAAAGGGAATGCAGATGGCAAGATAATTGCAACTTTGTATGAGGCTCAAACTGTGTAGTAGAAATGTAGCTTTTAGATAGATAGCATCTATCTAAAAGAAGGCTGCTTTTTTTTTTGAAGGAGAAGACGGAATAATTCCTTTTCTTTCTTTGTCAAAGTTCACAGAGAAATAAAAGGACATTGAATTAGTTCCTGGTGATTTGGTCTAGCAAAGTGCTCAAGGGTTTCAGCGTGTTCACTGAAACCTTCACGGGGTGGAAATGAGGAAATGCAGTTTGTCTCACTACGCTGCCATCACTCAGCTGTCCCTGCCTGCTCCCACCACCTCTGCAGCCATTGCTCCTCCCAGCATTTCACTGTTCCCTCAGGGACTGCTTCTGCAAAGAAGAGAGGAATCTTCTTTGCATAAAATGACACATCCGAGCCTGTGAGAGCTCCTGCCAGCTCTGGAGATGTTGGTCTCCCGGCACTGGCCTCTGGGGCGGTTCAGCTGCCACTGTAGCCTCAGGTGGAAAAGTCCCCCACTACCCAAGATCGACTTCTGCAGCACCTCCTCTGGCTGCATCTTCATAGCTTGGTGCTCCGTGGCTGAATTTTGGTTCAGAAGATGGGATGAAGAAAAGAACAAGGTTGCTGTGGATGGCACAGCCAAGACAAACAAGCTTCTTGCAGCCATGCCTGGCCATCTCCTATCCTCCCTGCGGGCCTTGTTAATCATTCCTTGTGGCACCACTCTGGATTCCAGTGTGCTTTAGCCACTGATGTGTCTCTCAGCTGGGTCAGTTTGAGTCTTGCTTGCCCGACAGAGATCAGCAGAGAGGAGAGCCGGCACTCAGCAGGGTATGCAGTGAAAGAACAAGATGCAGAAGGAATCATTTTGGCAGAAACGCCCTCACCTGATGTACAGATATTGTTGCCATCGCCATCCAAAGCAGATTTGAGTCCGTGGACAGCAGTAGGCTGTGAGTGTCCAGTGGGATTTATAAAACTGATATGCTCTCCAATAAGAAATTTCATTCTGAAGCAATGAAATCCAGAGAGCCTACTTCAGTCTGAACCTTGGCTGCCCCAGCGCTTTGGGGGCAGTTAGTGGCTCTGTGATATTTCCAGTGTGCTGAAAAGGTGGAAGTTAAGTAAATTTTACAGCAACTATGAAAATATTTCCCTTTACCGTCATAGTAAAATTGGTCAGGAGTCTCTCAGCTTTGAATTTTGCAGGGAATGTCGTAGGCTGGCTGAAGGACTGTGTCAAATAACATCAGAATTAAACTCTGCTGTGCCTGTTCCTGGTTGTTTCTGTAAGGAGCTGGTACTGTGTGCCCCACATTGAGAGCACAACAGGGAACTGAAGTATCCCACCAGCTTCCAAATCAGAGCATGCCAAAGATGTGCAAGAAAGGAAGCCCTGGTGTAAACAAACTTTCAGAAATAACTCCACAAGTTGCATTTCAAAGCAAAATCTCGGGGAGACTGCCTATGGCATTTTAAAAAGGATTTCATTAAATGTTACTAACTTGTCATAAGATCTCTTAAAAGGAAGGGTAATGGCTCATAACATTTGTAAGCTTTTTAATTTCATGCAATATGAGCAGTGTAATCAACACCTATTAAAGCCAATCAGCTGTGCCCGGTGGGCTACCTACTTCAGCTTTTGTCTGTATTTGCATTTTGGGTACACCTCTGAACTAACCCTGGGAACCACACGTTTGTGGTTTCTTACCCTGACATCAGTGGAGAATTTGTGTCCAGAAAATGTGGTACAATCGTTGCAGAAGTATCTGACCCCATAAGGTGCATAAGCACTTTATAGTCAGCATTTTTCACCATCTTGTGAGGGAGTTTAGAGTTGATGTGGACAAGTTAACAGCTCTGGAGCTAAACATGAAGGAGACAGAGAATTTCCCAAATGGTCTCTCAATGTATTTTGCTTTTTGCCTTTGACAAGTGAAATTTCTCGCTTGAGCTGCTTGTGTGAGGGGAGAGAAACTGTTCAGATCATGCGTTTGTTTTGCTGTTCTGATCCAATTCCCACCTCCTCTTCATTCTGAACATTTGCAGCTGGACCCTGTGGCAACAAAAATAAATGACGGACATCCCAGCTCAAAGTGAGCTCTGGGCTAAGGCTGGGTGCTCTGTGGGCTCTCAGCTTTTGCACTGCATTTTTGCCACGATCCCAGAGATCGCCTGTATTTCAGCTGTGAAAAGGAAGACAGTGGGGCACAGAAAACGTGAGCGACTCTGGGCTGCATTTCCCTCTCTGAAGTGCAAAGGCTTTGAGTTTAAGGATTTACCATGTCTAGACATTGCTGCTGACAATCAGGATTCTGGCTGCTTTGTAGAGGCTGAACTACAAAAACAACTTCTTTATACTAAAAATGAAAAAGAAACAACTGGATATGGCATGGGTAGAGGGAAGATAGAGAAAAATAGAAAACGGAAACACTGAAAGACAAACAGGAAGATCCAATTATAAAGAAAAATGATGTTTTTCTCATGTTTCCAAGCAGCCTCAAGAGCAGAGCTTTGTCTCTTCTTACCACAGGACAGCAAACACTTCTGCAACTCTTCTGCTGATCAAAACTATTTTGGCAGGAAAGTTATGTATTTTATAAGGCAGGAATCGACAAGACAAGCTGTGCTGTCATTAGGAAGTGCAGGCACAAAGAACTGGTTTTACAGACAGCTCAGTTCGTGTGTTCTTTGATCTACAGCAGGAAAGCAAGTCAGATTTTCCAGGTTTCATTTACCAGTTGCTATACCTCTTTGATTGTTATATTTCTAAATAACAGATGTTGTATTTGGAGAAAGAAGGACACAAGTAAAAACAAGAACAACTTTAAATTTGCTCCTTTTTTTTTAGGACAAATTTGTTGAGGGTCTTAGGAAAACTAACTTGCTGCTCTTGAAAGAAAAAGTACCATTTATTTGGCTTTTAACATCTTCCTGGTCAGAACATGTTTCATATAAAAAGTTAAAAGTAAAAAGTTGTTCTTCTTGGGGGGTGGTGAAAGAAAGCAGTTTCCATGGTGCCCGTTTCTTTTTTCTTTCTTTTTTTCTTTATTTACTCCAGTTTTTCAGTATAAAATGTTACATGTCCTTTGATTTCCTCCTGATGTGCTGTAATTCTGAGTCCAGGGGGATTTTTAGGCCTGCTTCCAGCCTGGCCTTAAAATTTTCTGAGGCGGGTTGTATGAAGAACTAGCAGGAGTCTGCTCCTCGTTTCCCTCTGAAACAGAATAACCCAGGGAACAAAAAGAAAACTTAACGTGCTTCAGCACACAGTATTTCTTCCTTGTTCATCTATCAAGCACAATCCTTGTTTGCCATCTTTACATAAAACTGCAGGAGATTCCTCACTTTCAGGCCATAATTTTTTTGTCTGAGCATGAGTGGAGCTAAAGCCTCCTCAGCTTTTGCCTTTGCACCTCTGAGGTTCCCCAGGGAGCATCAACCATCCAGTGCTGCTGTCATCCAACCTCCCCCAGAAACATCCCTTCCAAGGACAGAGGCACATCTTCCTTTGGAGATCTCTTCTTTGTGGTCTACAAGGGAAGGATTTATTTGAAGTTTATTTCAAATGCAGCAGTGATTTCTAAACGACTGTTCATGAAGATGTTGAGTAAATGCCAATATTTTCACTATATCTTAGTGCAGATTACTTTGTTGGATTCTTGATTATTAATCTAAAACGAGGCAATTAAAATTGCTTTTACGACCTAGGCTTTTTCCTTTCTCTTTCTTTCCAGCTGCAGCTTGATATTCTGCTTCCAGTTCCTTTTTCTCCTTGAGCAAAACAATATGTGATTCCAGTGGTTCTCTCGATTTAGACAAAGGGCTGATCTGTGATGGGGCATCCAGTGAATAAAAGTGGTGAACGTCTGAGCTCTGCCTCTCTGCTGAGAAACCAGCAGCAGCTGCAAAAGCTGTGGCACCAGGAATAGGTGGTTACTGATTTGGGGAGAAGTTTGCTGTTCGCTGAATCATCTTTACTGCTCTCCTCAGTGCTCGGGAAATCTTTTTGAAGTGCTACTGCAAACTGAGCCTTCTTGGATGTGATCTGACAGGACTGCAGCCCAAGGCAGCACAGCTGAAGAGCCAGATGTGTTTTTTCCAACGAGACGTTATTTGTAAGACATATTTAAAAACAGAGAAACAAATAAACTAAAGGCAGTGGGTTGATTGAGGGGAAAAGAGAGGTCACTTGTCTGACAGATCAAGTATCACTCTCCAGAAAGGATTTCAGTTTTTTAGCCAAAAGCTGTTGTCTTCCTTTTGATTAAGTTGATCAGTAAGAGTGTGAACAATTCATTATTTTTCTTAAAATCCTGTTTTTATTGGGTGTATTTTTCAGGTTAGGAGTGGGCACAGCTTTTCATGACCTTAGAGCAGCTGATATTTCCCTTTCAGCAGAGTCACTGTTGTGTCCTACATGCAGGTGAAGCCACCCAGTGAATGGCCAAATAATCCATAATCCAAAGCCACACTAATTGCTGTAAAAGGTCAAGAGTACCTTGAAGCCTAAGCTGACTTAGGGTTTTGGTGTCCATGGTTGGAAGGCAGTGAGTTGATGGGAAGAGCCAGAACAAGTTTCCCCTGCTGCTTTCCGTGGCGGGTGTTCAGAGCCTGTATCCTCCAGTTTTTTGCAGAACATCCCTCACTCTTTAAAAGAAGTAAAGGCCACACAGGCCAGTGGCATGCATGTTGTCACAGCTGCTGCCTTGAGAAGCACCTTTGGTTGTATGTCTGCTGTTGCTTCAAGCCAAAGTATTTTATCTGTATTCTGCTATCTCTTGAAAACCCCAGCTCCTCCTGCAAACTGACCTTTGCTCTGTGTTTTCTGAAGATCCCAACTGATATTTATAAATGATGAGCCTTGATGTTGGTACACAGCTGGCAGAACAGGAGGCTTTTTGTTTCTCTCTGCAGTATTATCTATCACACAGCACTCCGGGAGGTGTAGCATAGGTGAAGCAGAAGAAACAGGAAGACACAGGCAGGACCCTTCCTGCGCCCTTTGCTGGTAGGAGCCACTGGTTGGGTGTCTTCACTGATCAGTTCTGTTTCTCCAGAGTTCGGAAAGAACTTCAGCAATAAAAACACCAGCAGAAGAATGCCTTTTCAAAACAGGAGACAACCAGACAGGCCGAGCCACCCTGCTGGCTGCCCAAAGAGTAATCGGGGTCCTTGGCTTTTATATTCCTCCCTGGGCTCTGTTTTACCTTCACACATCCCATTCTCTTTGGCTGCTTTTGCCATTACTCACCATTTCCCCAAACAACTTTCCTGTCTTCCTCCAGGCATGGAAAAAGCATCTGCTGCTTTTTCTGCCAGCCTGACATCTCTTGAAACACCACTCCCCAGCTCCCCAGTGGAGCTGGTTAGGGATGTAATTTTGCTCATCGGCCCTGTACCACAGCAATACCCTGCGCTCTCTCCTCTCTTCATCCCAGAGCAGATACTCAAGAGTGTCTGTTGAGTGGCAGCCAAATCCCAACACAAACATCCTGCTCCTGCAGTTGTGCTGCTGATCAGACCTTTGCTGCCGTGCTCTCTCTGTAGGTACACGTGTGCAGCGTGGCAGTGTCCAGCATGATTTAGGATCTTCCCTCCAGATCGGCCCAGTTCCACATCCCACACTTAACGGCATCAGTCCTTTTACCTGTCCACGTGCCCTCTCACCTTGGCTGTTGGACATTCAGCCTCTCCAAGGCAGTGGAGGTTTGTGGTTCTTCCTCTCCGAGATGGTTCCTGTCTGACATCAACTCACACTTGAATTGTTGCAGCTCTGCAGTTCAGAGCTTGGCCCCTCTGCTTATTCTTGTGAGGAAGACTGTCTGGCCATGCAGACCCACAGAGCATCCTTCTTAAAGCCAAGTATTGATCATTTCAGTAGAAAAAACCAAAGTGGTTATATAAGAGCAAATCAAAAAGAGTTTGTGCAAATTTTTCTGTGACCCCATAACCCTGTATCGTAACTAAAGCAGATCAAATCACTTTGGTATCAGAGGTGCAGTCATTGGCCCAGCCTTCCTTTTCTGTCCTTCCCCTATAGGGTTAACTGAGCATATTTCTACAATAAATATTCCCATAACAAGGCCTAAATATGGTTTTCATCAATCATTTTATAGCTGCTTCCAACCTGTCACACCAGACCGTGCATTTACAGCAGCTCGGGGAAAAAAAAAAGCAGAAAAACTGCAAATAAAAGAATTGGAATAGAAAAGCTGAATTTTCTATCACCAGGAATGGTCAGATGATCTTTCTTTGTGTCTTGTGCAGTGGCAAGTGGACAGTCTCCAAGGAATAAATAATTGCAGATCCAGGAAATGAGATTATTCCTCCCATGAAGCTGTTGAAAAGGAGAGTTCACAGTGCCCTTCAAACATATTTCCTGATGTACAACCCTGCATTTACCTATGGAGCACAGCAAACCTGAAGGATGAGGCTTATGAAGAAGAGCCTTATAATTGTGGTAGGAGCCCAGAAACTGAAACAGTTGGATTGCAGGAACATGTCCGGGCTGCACCTTGTCATTTCACAGGCCAGATGCATCGGAGAGAACTCCAGTGGGTAATCACAGAAGTGAGGATGGCTGCCTGCATCCTGCCTCCCAGCCCTCACCGTGCTGTAATATAGTTGCTTTTGCAGTGTAATTGCTTTCTCTGCAGGGCTTCTTCCTATTGATTCTGCTTGTGTGGATTTAAATGGTTTGCAGGTTGTAACTAGACTCAGGTTGGTCTGCACCTCCACTGCTCTGTGCTAGGCAGCTCACGTGGCAGTTCTGAGAAACTTCAAAGCTGTCTAGATAGCATCACTCCCTGGCCTGCACGTATATATTTGATTGGAAGAGAGAGGCTGGATCAGATAAGTTCAGAACATCAATAAATACGTGTATTTTGTTTGGTGACACTTGTTCAATTTGAGTCTTTTTCCCAGGAAGCAGCTTGTGTTGTGTCATTTTTTCAGCGCGCTGTGTAAATGCTCTGCATCTGCAACTGTCGGGGCTGCTGCCATCCCATAGCAGCGCCATCTGCTCGCTCACAGAGTGCTTTTTGCGCAGATAAAAAATGTGAGGTGTTACTCATAATTAGGCAAATCACATGCTGTGATCTGTGATTGATTTGATTCCTGTTGCTGGCTACCTCACATATTTCTGTGTGTCCGTAAGTATTGTCTACATACCAGCATATGGATGCGGATGAATCAGAGGCTCGCGAGTTCTTTTTCCCCAATCCAGACAGATGGAAATGTTTTCCCTTCTTCTTATTAGCAGCAGCTGAATTTCAGTCACACCAGGGGCCTCTGCTAGGAGCTCGCCTGTGCTCCGTGCCGTACGCGCACACCAAGTTGGCATGGCCATTTATAATCTAATACAAGAAGTAAGCGATCCATGACATGCAGCAAAGGAAAGCTGTAATTTCTAAGCAGTGTTCAGAGGTATCCACATTACTAGCCTTCCTGGAGAAAAATATCTGGATATATAACTTGGCATTACGCAGTGCAGTAGCAGAATGCCTAAAAGGATGTGTGAGCATTGCAGAGCCCGAGTGTCTCTGCTGAATCTGACTTTTGGAAAATATTGCTGTGCTTTTCTTAGTATTAACAGTGTGTGCTCTTAAACACGTATTCAGTTCACTGACTGAGACCTTAATTGTTTCTGGTTGTAGTATGGTCCAAGTCATGCCTGGTGGTAAGGGAAAGTAACTCAGAAATTAGTAGTTCTGTATAATTTTGATAGTGTCCTCTAATGTCTTTTATAGATAATGAAGCATGATTTACCGGTGGTTTTAAAAGATGTTTAAGGCAGGCAGTAGGGACACCAGAAAGGCCATAAAAATGAAAACACATGAACAGAGGTCTGCACGCTTGACTGGAGTAAAAGTTACAAGCAGTGGTGTAGCTGTATAGTTGGATGATTTAGAATATTTTTAAGCCTCAGCAGAGCTCTCTTCTTTTCTCTCCCGCTCTCCTGTGCCTACCTAAGTGTGTTTACTTCAGCAGGAGATCTGTCACCACTGGCCTCTGATCATAACTAGGACAGCCCAAGGCAGAAAATAGGATATAACTTAGCACAAATCCACAGTCCTGCTGCTCCAACACCTCCTGTAGACAAGGATCAGATTGGAGCGAGCTGCCGCTGAGCAGCAGCTGCAGCTTGGCTTTTCTGCAGAGGAATTCAAGTAAATTGAAGTGCTTAGAGAATACTTGGTTGATTTCATACTGGAAGGGCTGAGCAATGTGCTGAGAACCCAGGACTGCTGTGTCCTGTTTCAGAGCATTGGCGTGGCTTGAGCCCGGCTTTGTTTGTGCAAGGGAGAGCTCTTTTCCCAGGGATGCCAAGTTAATCATCAGCACACGTTTGACTGACTCTGCTGTATCACCTTTGGGTGAACTCTCAGTACAGTGAAGAGCTTGAAGCATTTTCAGAGTTATTTGGTCATTTTACAAGTTGTGCTGCTCTATTCATTTCAGCTGTCCAAGCTTGCCTTAGCAGAGAACTCCTGGAGCTGAGCTTACTTCAATGCAACAGAGACATTTTTCCAAAGCCAGTCATGATCAGTTCAGTCCGACCAACAGAGAAAGGTTTGTGGATGTGCAGCAGCCTTCATATATTACAAACACCTGATGTTTGTAAAGCAAATCAGATGCTACAAACCCAGATTTCCCACCCCCACGGATACTGAATAGAACTCCAACATGCACAGTTGCATTTTATTTTCATGTGTATGTCTGTCGGTTTCATCATGTCACCTGTGGTTTTCCTTATATTGTAAGTCAAGGAAGTAAAAAAGGAAAAAGAACAGCAAAGAAGTCAAGGCAGATGTAATGCCTTGGAAATTTTTCGGTGTTATTTTTTAATGTCAGCAGACATGGTATAATTTAATTTTCAGAAGAGTCTCAGCTGCAAAGTAGCTGATTAGGCATCTTGAAGAAGCAGCCACTCTCTCAAAACACTCTGTTCATGAGATTATTACAGGTATTCTTCTAAAGAGAGAAACCCCTAGATTGCCAGAAATAAATCACTTTGAAGGGTACAAACCCCCTTGGGTAGCCTTCCAGAAGCAGAACTCAGTCATTAGATCTCACATCACAGACCTGCCTTCTTTGCACTTCAAAAAGAAGAGTCGAAGATATAATTGCTTTAATGGAGCAGAAGGAAATTTATCTTTTGTTTCTATTGTTATTAAAATGAACTTCAAGAAGTGCCATAAAAGAGAGGGTTTTGTGGCACTGGACGTAAAACTCTGACCTGCACTACCTGTGCCATTAAAATATGTCAGTGTTGGGTGGGACCACAGTATTTTCTGAGCTTCATGGTATTGTAAAACGTATCATTCTGTGAAGGTGACTGAACCTGGTTTGCATAGAAGAAAGAACTTGAAATTTTTTGTTTGTTTGTTTAAGCATTTGAATGCTTGATAAAGTGTCAGAATTTGTAACACAGCATGCTAAGCTCATGATGAACTCAAAACATTTGTGGTTTTGAGTGCACATTACAGGTCAGGGCTGTGTCAGCTCTGTCACTGACCGAGGTTACATGAGCTGGGCACAGTCCACTTGTGATAAAGCTTTTTTCCTGGAAGAAGAGGATGCAAACTACATTTTGTTGCATCTCCACTGAACTTACTGCCTCCCTCCTAAAAACCGTCATCTTCAGGCACATATACAGCACATACTGGAGCATTTTATAGCATTTGTTTTAATCTGTTTGTTACCAATTCCGTTCACGGTTTGCTTTCATTCTGCTGTGAAAAGCTTACACTGTCAAATCAGAAGTTTTACTGAGAAAGGGATTTAGTAACATGAACATTATGTTCAGCTGTTTGAAGGACAAAATCAAGATCAAAAGAGACTCAGTGATTAAACAACAAAAAGTATGTTCAAATCATATTAAGGGCTATTTTCAATCTATCACCTACGGATTTAGCTACATGCCTTAAATTTTTGTGGCAGGAGGCTTCTGGGCAAAATCCTCTTCTTGCAGTGGGGGTCTAGACCAGAAAAAGGAGGAAGAGCTTTAGAAACAGAAAACAGTAATGGTTGGCTTGCAAGTTTACCATGAAGTCTAGATTTTCTGCTGATGTAGGTGACGGCCAGGCTGCTGTTCCAAGCAGGATCTTAGGGATGGGATTTATTAGATACTCCCCAGTTTTTCTTCTTCACAGCCAAAGGTAGATGCTGTCCAGTGCTTCCTGTCTGGTCTTCCGGAGGTGCATGGTGTCTGTACAATGTTCTGTGAGGTTTGCTGAGACTCACGGCAGTGCCAGTTGCCTGATTCCTGCAGCAGCTCTCATCAGTTCTGAAGGGGAGTTTTACTCAATTTCCTCCCAACTCTCCATTTTATGGAGGCAACTCTGAGCTTTTCCAGCATCAGACACTTTCCAAAGGAGTTTCTTTTTTCAAGGCAGGAGCGGGGGGAGGAAATGCTAGTTTGGGGACAGGTCCTGGTTTTTTTGACTGTGCTCACAGCGTGCTCTGGGGACCTTTGTGGTTTGGAAACTCCGCACTGAGCGTCACACAGTGAGGTGTTCCTGGTGCTTCCCTTTGAAAGAGGAGCAAGTCGTATAGGAACGTGCAAAAGTGGGTCTGGAAGACTAATTTAAGGATGTCTGTGTCAACTGACCAAAAATGACACAGTAAGGGTCACAAGGTCAGCTTTCCTGGTGGGTCAGGGGACATGAGCTGCCCGCAGTGTGGTGTCCTCGACAATGCTCTGGGCCCAGCTACACAAAGAAAAACTACAGAGCTGTGATGTCTTTGTGGCTCTTCATTGGAGGTTTACCATTCTTAATGAAGGACATTTCAGATGCCTTAAAATTACTGCTTTGTCTCTCGGTTATTGGGTGATGAATTCTTGCTACTCCAAACTAGAAAACACTGAAGTGCAGCTCCGAGTTGTCCCTACCAGTGGAAAATGCAATGCAGGAAAGTGTCACTGCTCTTACCACATTTAGCTGCTGGAGTAGTAGGACTGGTTGGACTTGGAGAAAGGATATATTTATTACCTACACCAAACCTCCCCTCTATCAGCAGCTCCTTAGAACAGCACTCAGGGTGCAGGCAGGTGGGTGCTGTGTGTGGCTCTAGGCCAGAAGCAGGAGAGAAAGTACAGAAAAGAAGCTTTTGCCTTCTTTTGCCTTTCTTGCTGTACAGAAAAGAAGCTTTTGCCTTCTGACAGTCCAGCTGTGCATAGAGAAGTGTTTGCTCCCTGTAATGTCAGTGAGAGGTGGAGTTGAGCAAGAAAATGGTGTTCTGAGTGACTTCTCCATAGACTGCTCCTTGCCAAACTAGATTAAGCTTCAAGATTTTTTTTTTTACCATTATTTTGTCAAGCCTGCAGGAAATTCACCGTTTCCATTATTTCCACAAGCTTCACTTGCACTTACCGTGTGAAGTCTTTGAATCCACTGGATCAAATCAAAGCTATTCCTTTCGACCATCTGAACTACAAACACACCGACTGTGAAGCATTATTTTTAAATTGCCTGTAAAAGTTTAAAAGGATTTCCAAATATTTTTAATAATTCCCTAAAACAGTCTAAGGACATCTGTTCAAGTATTGAATTTCCCTGAAGACAGCACTGGTTGGGATTGCTTCAGCTGCAAATTAAGGTTGTCAGTCAAAGGGCTTTTTCTGTTTCAGTCTCTGATCTGGGAGTTTTTAGCATCTCTTCCACAGTGAGCCAAAGGAAGACAGCTAGTGAGCTGTTCTGGCTTGTTTTGCCATGTGTTTAACCTAGCAAACAGTAAGTTGATACCTTTTGTGAAGTGTTCTCTATTCTGCTGGATACCTCGCTGCTTGGTGAGGAACCAAGCTATGCAGTTTTGACATATTTTTGTACCTTTTGTATTCTTTCTTCTGCAGCACGTGTCCAATGTTTTAATACATTGAGTAGCTGTGGCAAATGCTATTGTGTGTCTGCAAATATTTGCATTATTTTTAAGGCACTGGGTCTGCTAATGAGGAACTGGAGTAGGAGGCAGAATGATGTATTTACTCTCCATGATTTCCTGCAGAGATGCATAGTGGGTTCATGGTGAGCTGAAAGTGCCTGACCAGCCCAAAGAGTCTTTAAAAGATGTGCTTGTTTATTGCATGCTGATATTCTAACTCCAGCTCTGTCGAGTGCTATGACAGTTTATGAAAATATTGCTTCACTACACAACTATTTTATTGTGGTGCTGATGCTGTAGTGATCCAGATTTCCACCTGCTCATACGCATCAGAATATTTCATTTTGTGTCATGGTAACATGAAAGTGTATGAGAAGAGGAAGGTTTTGTCTTTTCAGTTGTAAATCCTAATTGGCTTTTAATGTTTTCATTATTTTGTTCTGTGTGATTGAAAGAAGCTGGCATCATCACCAAGCTTGCAACAGAGGAAACATTTTTTTAATGTTCAGTGTTTAAAAGATGTCAGTGTTATTTCCTTTGTAAACAGAAGATGATGGATAGAAAATCTGCAGAATTTTCAGCAAAAGGGAGTAATTTTTTCAGTTCTTTTTCATTCCTTAATGGAAAAAGAATTATGGAAATGAGAGCAGTCATTGCATTAAGTGCTTCCAATATTCTTTCCCTGCAGACCAATAAAAACATCCTCCATTAGGGAAATTCAGTTTTTTGAAGGCTGCATGAATCTGAGTTCTGAATCAGTGAATGAGATGACTATGCTGGGGTAAGCATTGCCAGGTCTGATTCTGTATTTTAAGTCTTTTGTAGGTGGATACCAGCTCTTAGCTTGCCTTGTAGGTCTTCTCTGGAGTAACTCTTTCTGTGACTTTTTATATTGGTTTATCTCTTAGCACTTCTGTAGTGCAATCTCGTATTACAAAGAGCAGTAACAGATTTTTCTAAGTCGTGGGGATTGAACTATTATCCCTGCCTGAATTTGGACTAGAATTCCTGGCCTTTTCAAAACACTCCAGCTGCTTGAAAACTCCATAAGCAAAATTCAAATAGTACAAGTCAAAAAAAAGACTTTTCTGTGCTTCCTATGGCGTGTTTATAGTAGTTACAGTCTCACCCGTGACTATACATTATGTAGATTGTAGCTATCTACCTTTAAAAATATCCTTCATCTCTAAGTGTGAAATGGATATGCAGCAGGAAACTGCTGTTTCTGGGTGTGTTCAATTTAGGTTCCTGAGCAGGGGGGATTCAAGTGAAGAATTTTCTTTCTGAGCTGTTAACCATAAAATAGTAATAATCAGCATTAATTTCTAGAAGTTCTAGAAGATCACAAATAAAAACTAGAGAAGAGGAGAATCATTACAAGTCATTACCACTGATCCTTACTTCTAAATTACTAATCATAATTCAGTTTCATATACAATATTACTTAAGCTGTCAGACACATTGCAGAAGTATAGAAGGATGATTGGTCCTCGTTTAATGTATGAGGGGACAGAGGCACCGAGAGCTTCTGAAACTTGTGCAAGATCTGGAAATGATTAAGTGGAATTCTTTTTTTTATTATTATTTTTATTTAGTTGTAAACAGTCCAAATGTAGCCAAAATGTTCTAGTTATAATTGATCAAATAAACTTCATTTCCCCATTTCTTGCTGAAGTGCTGATCCCATGGGAACATGCTACAAAAACAGTGAAGGCAACAAATGTAATTATTGTGAATATTTGGTCACATGTGAGGCTGGTTTTATTTTAGTTTTTTGAGGTTTGTTTTCTGCAAACACCACTGGGAATCATTTGTCCATCACTAGAGTGTTCCCTGAAGCTCCAGTCCACCACAGGACTCCCATGAATCATTTCTGTGTTCCTCGTACATTTTATATGCAGACAACTTAGTCCTTCTGCCATCATCCAGAAAAAATAGCATCTCTGAAAATACTGTGTTCCTTACAAATTCAGGAGGCAAGGAGAACATGCCTGACCCACAGGATTCTCTATCCCCATCCTGATTATTCATTCCTAATGGAGAGATTTTGGAAATGCTGGAAAAAGACATCGGACATAAAAATTTTCAACTTTTTGCTGCTTTTCTTGCTATTTTATGTCCTCTGCCTATCCTGTGTCTCAGCCAGTTGATGAATTTGATCAGCTGCCTGCTTTAGGAATTACAAAGAGATGCTGGCGGTGAATTTCCACCTCGCACATTAGATTTTTGGCTGATTTTATTTGGGGTCACCCTGTGCTGGTGCTGTGGGTGGCTAATAGCCCCTGAGAAACCAACCGTGCAGGCTGGGGCTGCCTCTGGAAAACACGAGTTCCCTGGTGCCTCGGCTGTGTTTGCACACAGGAGGAGCCAGATGGTTGGAGCTGTGGGTTCTCTTTGGCTTCGCTCTGCAGGAGAAATACCTGAGATGGATGTAGCCAGGTCGCTGTGTGGCTCCTGCGTGCCACCAGCTGCTCTGGCTCTTCTCTCGGAGGTGTGATTAAAGTGTAGAAATGAGAAATTGGTCGAAATCTCTACGGTCAAGTGGGAAGTGGAAGAGTTCGTGTCTTGTGTTCTGCAGATGCGGTGGGGTGGGTCTGGTCATAAGCTGGCATCCCAGCCCACAGTGTGGTGGTGAAACGTGCCAGATGGCTTTGAGATCTAAGGCAGTCTCCACATGTTAATCAGATTTTCTCCTTCCCAGCCCTTGGGCATGGCTCACTCACGTGGTGGGCAGACACTGTCACCCATCAGGAGCTGTAGTTTGCAGATGTGGCTCTGAAATGTGCTGGTGCAGTCAACCACCCTCCCAAAACACCTTTGGGAAGCTTAGGTCAGGTCCCATATCCCCTGCACATTTTAAAGTAACAGGTTGGGTGGCTCATACCAGCAACAGAGGCAACCACCCCTAAAGCAAGGCACTGCCTGGGCCAGACACAGCTGTGGTGTCCACTCTGGGTTTATCCTGGACAGGAGGAGCTACTGCAGGGTAGGTGCTCCCCAGCCTTGGGGTCAGTGCTGGGCAAAGCTCCAGATGTCTCACCCAGGCTGGTCCCAGGCAGCCATGCCCATCTCACATCCTTGGTCTTGTGGTCTTGTTCCAGGGCAACCCACTGTACTTCCAGTCCGCCAGAAACGTGACAGTGAACATCCTCAACGAGAAGACAAAAGTCCTCACTCGCCTTGTGACAGGTAAGGAATGGGAAAGGCTGTTTGGAGGGAATAAGTGGGGGTGGAAGTGGGTGTTTTGGGATGCCGGGCTGGCTTCAGACAGTGCACAGAGGGGAACCCGTGTGTCTCATGGAGTACAAATGAAAACTTCATTCCACTTTGTAGAAACTAAGCCAGAGACATGAAAGCCGTGCTGGAGAGGCAACTGGCTGGGGCTGTCTGATAACAAAGCAGGCCATCATTTCCGTTTGAAAGCCAATCCAGAGTTAGAAATGTTAGCTGTACCACGTCAGGGTCAAGAAGAACATAATGCCAGGCTGACATTTCTGTTGTAAGAAGCACAGGTTTTTCCTAAGACATTTATAACTTGCCTGAAATCTTGGGAACTCTGGAGTCCAGCTGTGGCAACACTTTGCAATTTAGAGTCCTTCTGCTGATGAAGTCCCTTTGCTCCCAAACATGAGTGTGTAGGATGGAGAAATGGGTGTTTTCATAAATCCCCTGTGCACAGCAGCCTTTGAATGAATGCATGCATGAGTAATTTGGGTTGAAAAAGCCTAATGCATTATATGTGGTATATGGCACTGTATATAAAATATATAATATATATTTGATATGGGATAGAGATATATTTACTGAGATTTATGCATGGCCTGTGAGAAGTATTGGGGTGTGGCAAAGCCAGCAATCCATAAACATGTTTCTAAGTTGAGACTGGGTTGCTTGTTTTGCTTATATAACATCTTGGCCTTTAGTCACAGTATTAAATAATTAAATATGCAGCTTCAGTGAGCAATTATTTAGGCAGCATGTGTGAAACTTGCCTGGAGGAAGGAAATAAATTCAACCCCAGGCTCCCTGATTCTCACATTCAGAACGAAGGTCTTCAGTTTGTTGGATCTCCGTATATTTTCAAGAGGGTGTTTGGTTCACTTAAGCACCTCTGTGTCACGAGAGGCTGGGAGGACACACTCAGTGATACCTCCCAGTGTGATGCTCTGGTTATTGAGCTTTTTATGCATTCAGCACCAGCTTTGGTTTCCCAGTGGAGCAAAGATGTGGTTCCATACAGTGTGTGCTGCCAGGATGAGCGGGGAGGGGAGGTGGTTAATAAGCAAGACACAGATCAAATTTAAAGTACTGAATTTTCTCAGTGTGGCTGCACGAGTTTTTAAGTATTTCCAGGGATCTCAGCGTGGCATCACTTGTCTGTAGTGCAAACCACATGCGTGATTCTGTGTGTCCAGGTGCCAGCACAGGGGACCTGTGCAGGGAAACGCTGGGTAGGGATGGAGCTTGTAAGAAAATACTGGCTTTCAGGTGTTCTTTCTCCTGTCTTTTGAGAAGTGAGACTGCTCAGGAAGATGGCCAGAATTAATGCAAAGTCCAATCACCTGCCTTGTGCAGGATAATATTCCAGGGGGGCTGTGGCTTAGATGGAGTTGGCAGGGCTGTTCAGTGGTGATTTGTCCAAAGTCTGGCCTAGGTCATTAACCCAGGGCAGCCTCTTTGTAAGGCTTTGCAGCCTTCGAGCCACAAACCTGCACAGAATCGCTACTCAGGCAGCTGATGTTTATCAGACCCCACAACAAAACGCATTGCCAGAGGCTTTCCAGCACTGCAGGGCACAGCAGCCTGCAGGAAAAGCAGCAGAATTGAAAAAAGGTCTTCGAAGGAAAGTTTCACTTGTCTAAAAACTTTCTGCAGTGTGAGAGGATGCCATTTTTCTTGGCCTGCACATGACTGAAGGGGTCTAAAACAAAACATCTGCTCCTGTGGTGGTGTTTGTCTTTTTTTTTTTTTTTTTTTTTTTTAATTGGGCCGTGTATGACATTGATAGAATTTTAATCCAGATACATTTAAAAGATGGAAAACCAGAAATCTTTTACACTGCAGCATCAGTCCAAGCAAAATGGGCCCAGGAGCTCTTGATGCTTCTTATACCTGCACCAGTACTCACAAAGCATGGCTGGATATGTTCAGTGCTCTTTCACATCCAGGTCTGTCTTTTTGTAGAAATATCCCAGCTGTCCCAAGTTCAGTGGTGATTTTATGGCACACATAAGCAGTAACAAAAACAGAAGTAGAAATAGTTGAGCGGTTGTTACTTAGGTAGAAAACTGCCCTTTTCTAATAAGATCTAAAAAGCCTCCCTGTTTGGTGTCTCTGGTGCAATTTGTGGAGCTATTATTACTCACTAAATGGGTGTATTGAATATATGAAGCTACTGTGTGATTTTCTTTTACTTTTCCCTAAAGTAAAACTTCTTTCCCTTAGGTCCCCAAGCAGTGGAAGCACACAGCCAAAAATTTGAGGTGAAAACCCTCTCTGGAAAATTGCTGTTTTCTGCAGATGACAATGAAGTGGTGGTTGGAGCAGAGAGATTGAGAGTTCTAGGTAAGACATTGTTCATTAAGTCACAGTTTTAATGTGCACCTCTTCAAATTAGAGTATAGTTTTGCCTGACTTTCCTTCCTACTTGCTGAAAGTTTCTTTCAGAGATAAAACCTTGTGCTGTCTTTATGGCTTTGAATCTTCTCCAGGCAGATAATGGTCAGGAGTTTCTATGTGAGGGCTTTCTTAACTTGCACAGTTTGTTACTTCCCCTCCAGAAAAAAACTCCCCTGGAAGTGGTTTGTCTGGCTGAGCGAAGTAGCTTTAAAACCAGTTTTGAAACTGAACAACTTTTATCTCTTGTCTCTGGGATGGAGGACAGTGAGGGATTGCCCCAAGGACGTGCCCATGTCTGCAGTCACTGTGCAAAGACAAACCTCAGGGTTCATGTGTTTGGTCCCACCAGTCACCAGCTCCTCCTTCATTCTGAAAATAACACCAGGAGGATCTGCCTCCCCAGCTGTGCTGCCTGCCAGGCTTTACATTGGTATTTCCTAATGAAAACTGAGGATACGCTCTGGGTTTGGGATGGGGGAGTTCTTTCTTGTTTCTTTGGATTATTTTTTCTTTATTGCCAGGGGAAACCGAACTGTTGTGGCAATTATAAATTTCTAAACTTATTTGATAGTTATATGAAATTAACTGTCTGGAACTTGAACTTTTGTGCTCCCCAGTTCAATCCACGCTCTTTGGTTAGTCTGGGATTTGGTCAGGAATGTTTCCACATAGGACCAGAGTGGGTAGCTCAGTGTTGTTCACAGCTGGTCACACAACAGTGCTGCTGGTCTCTGTGGAGGCACCAATACCTGTTTTATCGTGGCTTGTTATGGATGCCCTGAGCAGCAACAAGCCTTCACCCAGATCAAACAGGAGATTGCTCATGCAGTAGCTCTTGGCCCAGTCAGAAAACAGAGCCAAAAGGAAGAAAAACCTGAAGAGCAGGAAGGGATGTCAACCCATGGCATGCATCTTTTCATTCCAAACTGTTCCATACTTCTCTTGTGAAAACAGATTAATAAGGAGCTTGGAATTATAGCTAGATATAGATAGTATTTTTAAAAATTATTATTATTATTATTTCTAGATATTTAATAGTATATTATTTAAAATATAAATGGGACTTGGTATCCAACACTTAACTTTTTTAGTTGCCCGATGTCCTGCTGTTCCAGATGGTTCCTCTTTGTGGCAGGCCGGGTGTAGCTCTCTGCAGGTCACTGTTGTTACACACTGGACTAGTTCAGTCACCAGCTATAAAAAATTAGGTGCACTTTTCAGGATAAATGTTGAAGTTCGCAAAATGATGAGTATCTTTGTTAGCTTAAAACTTTGAAGAGGCCCATTCAAAATTCTTGAGGTGTTACAGAGCTGGGGACATTTGTAACAATCCATGTTCTCCAACAAACCTCCCTTCACACTGCACCCTTCAGAGCTAATTCCTGCAGGGTAGATGAAGTCAGGCAGCAACAGTTTTTAAGTGTTTTCTTGGAGACCTTAAAATAAGAGCGATTTACATCATTGGTTCAAAAAAGAAATACAGAACCTTTTTCTTACAAGCTGCAAGTACTCCTTTTCAGATTACATACTTATAAAAAATTACTTTTAAGTTCCTCTGTACTTTCGAGAAACCAGGAATTATTTTTGATAGTTATTTTGAATTTCTGCCTTGTTTTAGTCTCCAGAATAAACAGCATCAAAAATCCTGCTGATCGCTGTAGTGTGCTTTCATTTTGTACCTGCAACTGTTTCTCGAGGTTGGTTTGACTTTTGCAGATCTACCTGAAAAGAAAAAATAGAATGATACCACTGGTGATGTTACATAGCAATTATTCTGTTGACCTTGAGCTGAAACGCTTTCTGAGTTCATACTTGGCTTTGTTTTTCTTCAGCTTTGCTTCCCTAATCTAATTTTATCTCCAAAAGTGTTTGCCATGGCTGTTTGCCATGCTGGGAAGTGTTATACCATATGTTCGTGTTTCTTGCAGTGTTTTTGTCTGCTCTGAAGGCCAGTCTGAGCTGTAGTACACAGGCAAATTCCTTTGATCATTCTTCTGGTGTGGGCTCTCAGGTGCTGCTGGAATGTGTCTGCTGACACCCATCTATGCCATGTAAATAATTTCAACGTGTTCTTGTTATTGCTGAACACGTACTTGTTGTAGAGGCAAGTTTATGTCAACAACCTGGCATGAAAGTCATCCCACAGAGGTCAGCAGCAGTTCTTGTGGCCAGCTTTGAATCTTGCCAGTGCCAATAACTCTTTTCTTTGTACGGACTTCAAAGGTTTTTTCTGGAAGTTTGTGCTACAAACCAGTGCTGGATCCTTGTCCTGAGAAAAGAGCTGCTCTCCTGTTTTGAAATGAACCCTGCTCTGGGTATCTAGAGGATTTTTCAACATTAGCAAGGGATTAAAAAAAGGAAGAATACACAGAATTATAGATTAAAAACAAATGCAAGTAAGACATATGATGCATTTGATGGTGCTTCAAAAAATTGCACATGGACAGTGCAGATTACCATATGAAAGTGCTTTTTATTTGGTTTGTATTTTGGGGAGCTATTTCTGATTTTTGAGCATTAAAGGACACTGAAAGACAGAGCTGGCCACCTCTGCTTTTCATGTATGATGTCATTTAGAGTACTTCAATGATTTTATATGACATAGTGAATCCAGTCAAACCTCTCACCACAGGAGACACTGGAGGATGACAGGAGCTTCTCTCTGAGGGAAGGGCAGCCCTCTGAGCCCTCTGGCCCTGGGGAGCTCTGGTGACATGGACACAACCTTTTCCAGACACAAAGACTTCCCTCTGCCTTGCTCCAAGTTGGGAGCTCAGCACTGCCTGGGTCCAGAGGACTCTGAGGGAGCTCGTGTTTGCCTGCAAGAAGTCCTATGAAAACTGACCCTTACAACAACTCCACTCTGCCCTTCTCCTTCCAAGCGCGTCTGCCAGTGCTCACGTGCTCCTGCGCTGGGATGGAAGCCCATTCTCACTCTCAGCACCCCTTCCCTCCACAAGCTTCCCTCCATGGAATCGGAGCACCCCGTGGTTGTTCAAAAGATCCCGCAGCAAACCTCAGAGCCGGCCCCAACCTCAGAACCGCAGCTCTGCTTTTGCAAGGCTTGGATTTGTGAAGGCAAAACCTGCCGCTCCTGCGCACGGAGCTGCTGGCGGGGCTGCGTGGGGTGATGTGCAAGCCTTCCCTGCCAGCCCTGGCTGCGGTCAGCAGAGCTTTGGGCAAACCCCACGGACACACGAGCTCACGCCTGGCTGGACGGCCCCATGGGGTCATAAACACAGACCTGTGTAGGGCAGATAAATCAGTTTCTCCTAATTGAATTTGTATTTGCTGCCTCGTCCAGCAGAGCCCCTTCCCTCCTCCTCCTTCCCTCCCTCCGGAAACAGAACATGTCCAGACCGTCTGAAAAATGGGGCATAAGAAACACCCTTTAGTTAAAGAGTATTAAAAAAAAAAACTTTGATATATATTAATTACAATTTCATTTAATAGCTTATTGAACGTTGTAGCATTTATAAATAAAAGACAATCATAAAGCATTATTCTGACTGTTAATTAGCTCTATTTATTCTCCAGATTAGTTTTTAAATATGCCCTCTAGATGCCACTTGATACTAATTAACAGAGTTACATTATTATCTCTAAAGAAAGGCATTTTTAATTAAATCTAAAGCAATTTAAATTAGCTTGAGTTTTTACAGAAATTAAACTCTGGTCAGATGCTTAATTTAGACTTAGAAGGCAACATCTGATCACATGCCAGTGTCAGTTCTCCCAAGGGCCTTGACATCTTTTTATTTAGATTGTTTTTTAAAGTTTTGTTTTCAGGGAAACTTGCCAGTATACTCTGGTGTTTAATATTTATGATGGATTTAACCAATTTTTTTTAAAGACTAAATGTTGATGGGAATCCATGTGCATGGCAGTGAGCTGAGATAAAACCACAAAAGCCACACTCCTGCAGCTTACAGGAGTCTGGCAGTCCCTGGGTTTGAGTGTGGAGGGAGGTTTGTGTGGGAGGTGGGATTGCATGGGCTGGATGCTGTCCCGTTACAAATCAACCACGCTTTTAAACCACTATTAAAAGTACTATTTTGCTTTGCAACAAGGACAGGATTAATCACAAACCCACATGGTCCCTGCTCTGTGACAGGACAACACAGGGATTGCTCCCACTCCCCAGAAAATGTGCCTCTCAGACATTTGGATTAGCATGGCAGAAGCTTTTCTTCTAATGGAGCCTAATGATAAAAATTTGGCTAAAGCCTTCCCCTGTGGCAAACCCTAACTAAAATAGCTGTGTTTAGAGTGGGGTAGGATGCCTTTCGTCTTCCAGAATAAAGGCTGCAGGAGCAGTGTGACCCAGCACAGCACAGCCGCCCTCCCTAGCACCACGGCTGATTAAACACAACCTTTGATCTCACCAACCTTTCCATGCCCTCCCTTCCTGCCAAATAATTGGCAGTAGCTCTATTTCTACCTTGTAGGTTTTTTTACACTGTAGCCAACACCCTTTGTGCAATGAACCATGTGGAGCATGTCAGTGCTGACCAGAGGTTAAACTTTCAGGACTGTTAGTTTGGGAACACTTTTTTGTTCTAGTTTCTCTCCAGCTGCCTGGGAACGCACCTGGAAAGAGGAATCAGCTGTTGAAAGCTTATTGCAACTTTATTTGGAGTAATTAACAAGTTTGTAGTAATTAAGTCCGAGGCACATTTCCAGCATTTTATTTATGAGCTGTTTATTAAGGAGTGTAGAGGGTTTAGTGGAGGAACACCAACAATAAAAGCAGCGTCCTCAACGAGTGCATGGCTATTTACCAGAGCATGTAGTGACAGGAGAAAGAGGAATGGCTTTAAACTGAGGTTAGAGTTAGGTTAGATATTACTAAAAGATTGAATACTGTGAGGGTGGTGAGGCCCTGGAATGGGTTCCCCAGAGAAGCTGTGGATGCCCCATTCAGGTTGGATGGAGCTCAGAGCGACCTGCTCTTGTGGAAGATGTCCCTGCCTGTTGCAAGGGAGTTGGAACAAGATTATCTTTAAGGTCCATGCCAAGCCAAATCGTTCTGGGATTCTATGACTCCATGACTGTCTTGTAGAGAGCTCTTTTAAATGGCAGTGTTGGGGCTGTTGTTGAGGGCAGAGGGAGGAACCTGCTCTGCATTTATACGACACAGGGTGCTGAGGCTTGTTATTCATGAAAGGGTTAAAAAAGCCTTTGCAAGATCCTTCATTTTACACAAGAGGAGAACAGGATTTAATGTGGATGTACTGAACTAATATATCAGTGTAAGCTGCCCCAGCTCCCTTATCTTCACAATCTACAAACATTTTCAGGGATCCACGAATCAGCTTGATCTGGGAGGAGCCCTGCAGAACTGTGGCTGCAGTGCCAGCCTGGTTAGAGCACTCTGCTCACATTTCCTCCATATTAAACTTTTAGTGGCTTCTTGGCACGTCCTTTCCAGCTTTTGCTTGCTGCAATAGTTACAGGAGAGTAACTTTAATGAGTGCAAGGGTAGTTATAGTTCATTAAATAATCCACAAGGGTGTTTGACTGGTATCAGTCATTTCAGAGGGTGGGGTAAGCTTGAAATTTAACAGTTTCCAGGAACTACCACCCATTTTTACAGCATGTACCCTTCTTCAGCAGTGATTATTTATGGGTCAGGACATGCATGGTTGCCCTTTACAGCAGCCATTATGATTTCAAAATGGCATTTTGCTGATGTGTTTGTGGCAGAGGGAACAACTCTGGTAGCCAAGTGTTGAAATCAGGTCTGACCCAGAGAGGAAATGGAGCTTTCTGGTCTCACCACTGAGTGTGCTGCAGCTTTACGCCTGAGGGTAAATGCCGGGCTCGAATCTTTGTAATGTGGATTTTGGGTGATTCCCTGAAAAACATGTGCTTGCTACAGGTCTGTAAGTAGCCTTTTCAAAGGAGAGAGGTTGCTACAATACCCATTTCTTGGGAAGTTGAGACACTGGCCTACTCTGATCCTTTCCTCTCACAAAGGCAGTGGAGAGGAAGGTGCCTCTAACCCAAAAGACAGGGAGCTTCTCTGGGATACCTCACCGGGATGCCTTCCTGTGCTTCTGCAAACAAACTGTACCCTCAGTCTGGGGCCACAGCCCTTTCCCAGTTCACCCAGTTGCAACTGAGCTCCAGCTGACTGAGGCTGCTTCAGAGCTCCCTTGTGTGCTCTCAGCCAGGGAAAGGAACGAGCCACAGCCGGCTGCTCGCCAGGCTGGGACAGGCATTTGACCTTTTGCTGAAGATGTATGAACTTCTCCCGGAAGCAGCTGCCACACTCAGTACTCACTGCCCACAGGTAATTAGGCAGCAGCACTAATGCAGTGCTGGAGCAATTGCCAAGCTGTCGTGTAGTCGTTGGTCCTGCAGGAGAGGGACAGGGAATGAAACAAGGGGAGTAGGGAAATGCGCTGACAAATGAAGATACCGGGGTTTAGCGAGGCTGGAAACAGCCTCCGCTGTCTGTAGCGTTCAGCCGTGGCTGCGCAGTTCCGTCAGATTTCCTTGCGCTCGTTGCAGAATTGTGATGATGGAAAAAAATTATGTTTAGCAAAATTAAGGAGTAGCGGAGGGCAAAAACATATGTTTCCTATCAGTGGTTAAAGCTGCAAGAAAATTCTTTTTTTTTTTTGCTCTCAGCTGGGAATCGCGCTGTTGCTGTATCCGTGTTGGAGTTGGGGGTCACAAAGTGATTTAACCTGTAATCAGCAGTGGCAGAGAATTAAAAAGCTAAAGAAAAGAAACCTGATTTGGTTGAATTTGGTGGATTTAGGTTTGTTTTTTTTTTTTTTCCCCCAGGGGTTGAGATGCGATTTTTGGATGTTTTCTTTCAAAGTATTTCTCCCATTCTGCAAGGGAAGAAATTAGAATTACCAGTTCTTGAATGAATAGTTCTGATAGCTCCCCTGCCTTGAGGGCAATAGGTGTAGACACTGTTTTCCATTCTTTTTAATGGTAAATCCAACTAACATTGGTCTCCTTTTTTTAAAATCCACTCACCCAGATTGCAAACTTGTCTTTTCTTGGCAAGAACAGTCTGTTTTGGGGGAGAGAGATACTGAGGAGTTTTCCTTGTGTTTGCTTTTACTTAAAGTACATTCCAGGCTGAAAGGATAGCATTTATGTAAAGTGTATAGGCTTCGAGTCCAGGCTGAAATGTGTGTTCAGATTGTGTTCCCTTAATCCTGTTTAAGGAAAGAGAAGAATCATCCACCATCAGATTAATATTGATTAAATGTCACAAGGATTATGAAAGAAACATACTGTACACTTACCAAACACTGAAATCAAGTTTAAAAGTGTGGCAGATTTATATTTTATTTCCTAAGTGTCTTCCCCAGCTGATCTGTTTGAAGCCCACATAATATTCCCCGTGATAAATTTCCACTGTGTATTCCCACTTCAGGTGCTCCCCTGAGTTCCTTTGCAACTTTGCACAAGAATGCCGAGAAGAGCTTCAAAGGAATTCAGTGGTAACATTGCTATTGTTGAGCTGCAGGAAAAGGTTGAAGGACTCCAAAACTAGTCAAGAAGAAAATATCTAGAGGTCAGCATAAGTTGTAGCAACCTTTCTTGCTATGTCTGTTCTCAGTTTGGGTGCGAGCCCGTCTGTTCTTTTCTGCTACTCTCTTTATATTCCTCAGGCAAATGAGCTGTGGCAGGGAGGCTGTTGAAGATGGTGTCACTACAGGCACATACATCACTAATGACCCACTTGCTCGTCTCAGAGCTTGCAGCTCATCTCATTGTTTGCAAGTTTTCCAGCTTAAACCCAAGCTCCACTGATTTCTTGGGACTCTGAGTCAGGGAACTGTTTCTCCTCCACCCAACAGGGCTGGAGTCACAAGGAGTTCCTGTCTGGCCTAACTCAGCCACAGGCCAGTGCCTAAGGCTTGGCTCACTCCCTGTCTGCACACAGTGCCAAGATCAAGAGCTAAGAATAATCTGTTATAAAAGCAACAGAACCCATTTTTTAAAAAATTAGATTACATTTTTATGATAAACACTTTATTGATGCTGCACATGATCTCATTGTTGCTCTTATTATTCAAGATTTCTTGATTGCCCTTAAAAGAACAACTCCCCAACATTTAGACAAAAAAGGAAGACAGACAGACCTTTGCAATGAGCTATTTTTATAGAATCCTGGGAAGAAACATGAATGAAGCTTTATGGCTTTTGTTCAGTGCACTGGTTTAACCTAACCAGGCTATTATTGCGCCCTGAAATAGAGCTCTTATTGATTTCAGATTTGATGGGATTCAAGGGGAGCAACAGCAATTACTGTGCTCACCCATTTTAAAACATAAATTAAGGATGAATAAGGTTCTTCAAGCTTGGAATTAGAAGAAGCAGTCACAAATAATTTTTACCTTCATTGTATTGGATTTACTTTCTGGGCATCTGTTTGCACAGACTTCCTGAGACTGTCACATATTATCCTGATGAGACCTGCAGAGGAGAGAACCTCCTCGGGTGGGTGTTTTCATGAACAAATTGCTGAATGTGTCCTGATCAATAATAGTGGGAATAAAAGTAGTTTATGGAGACCAACAGCACACTATGCATTGTCTCTTGACGTCAGCTAGGAAAAAATCACAGCAAATCCTTCTCCTTCCCCCCCTTATTTGCGCAGTCCTGCATAAGGCAAAGCGCTAAAGAGAAGAGACACTAAGGCCAGCTTTATCACCGGGCTCTGAGACCCCACTTTCATTAGAAAGCAGTGATATAAAACACCAAAGGTGTACTGCAGGTCTGGAACTATCACTAAAAAAATACAGAGTGGGAAAGAAATGTGTTGTCTGGAAAGAAAAAGGAAAGTGGGGAATAGCTAACCAGGTGCATCTGCCCCTGCGTGGAAACCTGATGTCTCCCTGCATTCTGCTCACCCCCAAGAGCTGCTCAGCTGATTGCCACCTACCCTTGACAGCAGGAGCATCAATCATTAGTCTAAAAATACCTCTCATTGCATTGTATTTGAGCTCCTCTTCTCTCTCTTCCAGCAGAGAGCAGGGGAAGTCCAGAGCAGGCTTTGTGCAGGGGGAGTGGGATGTGATCGGTGTCTTGCCGCGATGGCTGGGCCCCAGCTCTGGCCGGAGGGAGCAGGGATTGGTCCCAACCCACCAGGGAAGGTGCCAGCACAGGACTATGCAGCTCAGGTACTTCTGCAGCACGCAGGGAAAGCAAGAGGCAGCTGGAAAAGCTGAAGTGTTGATGCCTGTGTTCCTCTGGTTGGATCTGTTGCTGAGATTTGCTCCCTTCTTGGGGCATTTGTGCTCTTCCATTTCCAAACCCTAAAGCTGGACTGTAAATGTTGTGTTGCTGTCAGACTCTTGATTTTTGTTCTTGAATGAAGTGAACACATACAGGGGTCTTTGACACCCCACACCTTATACACTGCAAGGGAGGAAAAAGCCAAAAAAGCAAACACTCTTTTAATGAATCTTTATGGCAATTCAAAATACTTTAGGTAGATCCTGTCATATGCTTTATAAGTTCCTGACTGATTGTGTGGAATTAAGTTATTGGGCAGAGAACCAGCTAATGGAAACACATTGTTGAAATCATTTTTGAGGGGCATTAAATGGAACTTAAAATAAAGCTGAAATGGCTTTATGGATTTTTCAGTCAAACTGTTTATGAACATTTATCGGTGGTAAATTACAGAGTGTCAGAAGAGGGAATCAGTATGATAGAAGCCTCTCTGATATAATACTGTGAGAAAGAATAATTTATTGCCTAGGGATGTACAGTACAGTGTGTTTAAATACTAATGATATTATTGTTTTCGTCTGTCTTTGGCTGATTGCACATAAATTAGCCTTAGCAGCAGCAGAGAGTCTCATAGATGGGAAAAAAAAATTCAGTACTTTGCAATGAAATAGAAATTTTCTGTTACACGTTTTTCATGGCAGATAGAAAATGTTTTAGTAATAGATAATTCAGGAGAAGAAGCTGTGTTGTATAATAATAAATGTAGGTTACATTTGCTTTATACTCAGTAAAAGGGGAAGAGGGATAAAGCAGCTTTGATTGAAAAGGGAGATTGTGGCAGCTGAGTCTTGAACTGTTGGAGCTGCGTGTTAATACCATTTGCCAAAACCCATCACTGCTCAGGTAGAGGACGGTGAAAGTAAGACCAGAGGAATGTGAGACTAGAAGGAAATTTCTGGTCCTAAAAATATTGCCCCTTCCTTTTTGAGACACCAGATCTTACAGTCAGGAGTTTTCAGATCTGTCATATTGTCTGTCCCATCTAACTGAAAAGCTGCTCCCATTGTAGCTCCTGCTTTGGCTAGAAAACACTCACTTTCCTTCCCAAATACATTCAGGACCAGTTTATTGCCACTCATATAAGCATTGGCTCTCATATAAACAGTGGCTTAGAGCCAGTAGTTCTTTTCCCTTTGTGTTATTTACCTTCCTCATGTATTTATGCACAGCATGAGTATCCTTCCTTAGCACATCATGCTGCTCAGCTACAAAGCCAAGTCCTTCCAGGCTTCTTTTGTAGGACAGACTTCTCCTGTTTGTGCAGTCATGACAGTTTTTCCTCTCTGTACACTCTCCTCCCTGGGGATGAGCAGGGGAGGCACAAAATATTTGGAGGATTCACTGATGATTCTTAAAATAATGTGATTTTTTTTTTCATGTTCCTGTTAGACTTTCTTCTTGCCTTTCAGTTTAATGTCACGTTTGCTTTCCCTTTGACTCTGTCACACTGCCATGAATCATGAGTAGCATGCAGCTTTTACCCAGGGATATTGTATTTTGGAAGCCTCCAACATGTAGAAAAAATTTTTACTACTTTTTTAAGCACATGACCTTGGACTTCATATTTTCAGTCATCTGTTACTCCATAACATCCCAGTTTTCCTCAGCAGAGCCAGAATAGCCCAATTCAGTGACAACAGCATATTTCCCTCAAGAATTCCTTCTTTTTTTGCCAAAGCCTTGAGTCACAGTTGGATTCCATGATCTGAAGAGTCTTTTCCAACATGAGTGATTCTGTGGTTCTAAAAGCACTAAATGAGGTCACTTCCTCCAGCCTTCACTTTCAACACCATCCAACACTGATGCTGTCAAAGCCTGCTTGAGAATTCCATGGTGGCCAAAAGCCAGACTTTTGACACAAATACCCACTGGAGTTGAATTAGTCCAAGGCAATTTTTCCCTCAGGAGCTGCTGATCCCCCCAGGCAGAGACTGAGACTCTCCAGCATAGAATAGAGGGTGCTGGAGGGAGGGGGCAGGTTTGAGGTCTGGAAAATTCCCAATAGCACAGAAAGAAGAGGATGCCTGGAAATCATCAGGCAGCAGGGAGAAACCAAAGGGAGAACTTCTCCAGAGAATTTAATTCATCTGTCGGCCCCTTGCTACAGAAAGGGAGACACTTAGGATGAGGACTGGGTGAGGTGATGAAGGTTTTTCAGTATCTCTGATAAACTTTCTCTGCCAATTCAGGAGGGCCCTCAGCTGCTGACAGGCAGAGTCAGGGGAGGGATGTCTCAGTCCTGGTCCCTCGGCATCCCCTCGTGGCTGATGTCCTACTCAGTGACAGGGACAGGTGGCCCTTTGGGAGATTCTCTGTTCTTAAAGGAGAATAATCAGGAATTACACAGTCAAGGCAGGAAGCCTTATCAAGGCAGGTGTTCACTTCTAATTCGGATCAAAGGAGAGAAACAGAAGGGTTTGGAAATCTTATTCCTGTTCCCAGGGCATGGGGGACTTTTTCATGGATCTGGCAATAAGGGAGACAGGAAAAGAGGGTTTGAGATCTGTGTAGGGAAGGGGAAACAAGAAAATGGAGGAAACAAATACCCAGCTCTTTTATTTTCAACCTTCTTGAAATGACTGCATTGGGGTCTTCACTGACCTTGTTTCCAAAGTTGCTTCCTGCATTTAAACTAAATAAGGAAAGCTTGGAAAACCCCAAGTTTGGAAATGAGTTAAAGTTTCTCATTCTGCAGGCACTTCTGGTTACAGGCAGGTAGATATTTTGAGCTTTGCATGACTTGAGTGTGCGACTTAAAGTGTCTAAAAATGAATTAAAATGCCCAGCATAAAGTCACCATTTAAGCCACGTGGGTGGAAAGGGTGCAAGACTATCTGTGTGCATCTCTCAGGTTGCACCTCCTCATCCTCCTTCCCTCAAAAATCACTGTTCTATTACACAGATAAGTGGAGGCTGGATGTTTTGCTACGTTTCATTGCAAAGCCAAGAGCCAAGGCAATCGTGTGGATAAGGCAGAGATTTAAATCATTTGGAAACTGTTGAGAGAGGACAGATCTGATAGTAACAACCTTCATGGTTGGCAAGTTACAGCTGCTTATGACAACTTGTAACAATGAAAGCTTATAGTAAAGTTAAAAGCTAAATGTCTGTATTGTGCCATAGGATCAACTTCAATCCCCAAGTATAAAGCTTCAAACTTTAGGCTGCTTTCATCATCTTTGAGTTTACTTTGTTTTTCTCTGGGTTAAAAAGAGTTGGGGTTTTTTCATAAATGCTAGAGTGCTTGTTTTCATTCTGATTTTTTTTTTTTTGCTTTAACACAGTGAGACAGCTTAGTTAATTTATTTCAGTCAAAGAAAGTGTAGTCGTACTGAAGCCATAGGCGTTTCTCACTCATAGCAGCAGTTACAGCAGGATGTTGTCTTAACATGTTTTGTACCATCTCAGAACATCTGCTGTTCTGTAATGATGCCTTTCAGACTGCACAGAGGTAGCAGTCACAATAGCACGTGTCAGGAGAAGTCTCAAACTGTACCTGTAAAAGTTTTCATCAGAATCTGTAGTTTGCACCAATAACTTTATCAAACTAAAACCTAAAGAAATAAAAAACTGCCACTAGCTCTGGCTGCGTGCTGACACTGAAACTGCTGTGATGACTGCAGGTAATGAGTGACTAATTGTTCACGATGGGTCTAAAGGCAAGACCACGGGTTTAAATTTAAGAATATAGGTCACTTGCTCACTGGGCTGGCAGCTGTATATTGGAGAACAGGAACATTAATTTATAGTGCACTCTGTGTGTGAGGCAGTCAGTACCACTCTCAGCTGTGTTTTAATTGGAAGTTTCAGGAGCAGGAACGTGATGTTCTGCAGCAGAGAGTGTCGGTGACAGCACCTGGGGACTCCTGTGCTCCAACAGAGGATTTTAAAAGTAGAACAGGTTCAGAAAAAAGCAGTGAGAAGTCCAGAGGATTTGCTTCACAGTGATTGATTCAGAAAGCCCAGAACTTTGTAGAGAATCAGAGCCGGTTGGGGAGGTCGGGTCACCATCAGCGTCTAACTAAAGTCTCCTCATGCAAGGCCAGTTGGCACACGAGCACTCAAGAAGATTCAGTGTCTGAAAGATGAAGTGAGACCAGTTCAGATTAGATGCCCATTTTAAGTGAGAACAGTTAGTGGGAAGGGTTTCCAGAGGATGGCAGGGGCTGCCTTTGGTTCATGGCAGTGGTATGAGGAGAGCACATCTTGCTAGAGAAGAGAGAGCAGGGCTTGATTTGGAAATATGGACCCAGTTCAGGGATGGCTGGGTGAAATGGCCCAACTGGGCTATAAAGGTGGCTGTGAAGAGGATTGCAGTGGTCTGGAACTTAGACAAGCTGCTCATAGTACCCAGCAGTTCACAGCTCTAAAGCCAGTCAGCAAATGGGGCAGTGCAGCTTCCCCGTCGTCTCTGAGAGAAGGGGGAGTGAGCAGAAGTTAAATGATTTCTGGGTCACACATTGAACTGGGACTGCAGCAGAGTCTGTTTGTGCTGCCCTGCGTGAGGGTGCACCTCCCTCCTCTTGCCCAGGCAGGATCACAGCCTGACTGGAGAGGTGTTTGCAGGGATCAAGTCAAAATTTGCTTTTCTCCCTTGAGTATCTCTGAGAGTCCAGCAAAAGAAATAATGTCATGATGTGCCTAAAGGGTCATTAATGAGGGATGTAGCTGGATTAGATGTCTGACTAGCAAAGGGCATCTTTTCCAAGCTCCCTGCATTGGCTGGGTCAGCAGACTCCTCCCAAGTCAGGGTGCAGGCAGCTGCTTTTCCAGCCAGAAATGCAGTTTGCAGGCAAATCCCACATGTAATCAAGGCAACCCATTTCAGAGGATGAAGGTCTGGCTTTTCTGGGGACAGAAGGGGTGTGCAAGAGACAGGGGGTCAGGCAATGGGTTAAATTGCACCTAGGTATGATTGACAATCACTCCCCTGATAACAGCTTATAATGTTTACAATTTGTCTTCTGTTTTGTTTTGTGATTTCAGGAGCAGAAGGCACAGTGTTCCCTAAATCTATAGAAACTCCCAATGTCAGGGCAGACCCCTTCAAGGAACTAAGGTAAACTTTGGAATATGGTTTAATGGTAACTCAGTGGAGCCTTGTTGGAGTTGTGCTTACTGCTGGGCATCATTTCTGCTTTTGCATAAGAGCTTGGGGATTCACTTTAGAAGGCATCACAGAGAGGATGCCATGGAAGAGAAGGGACCTGCCATATTTACATGTGATAAGACCAAATTAAAGGCAATCATAGGTCATGAGAGAGCCGCATTTCTGCGTTGTAATGTGCTCTGCATACCCTGGGCTCAGCATCTGGGAAAAAAAAAATAGAGTCATCTTGTCCAGGTTGTGCAGGGAGGTCCTGAAGTCTGTGCTGGATCTCAGGGAGTAGCAGCAGGCAAAAGGATAATGCTCCCCAGTATTGTCAGTCTCGCAGAAATGCAAACCCTCCCGACCTGCACAGGGCATAGCTGTGCATGGGTGTAACTGCTGACACTTGCAGAGATGCCATTTGCAGAGATGCCATTTGCTGACAGCACTATGCCAGGAGGGAATAAACAGCACAGCTCCTGGGAGCCAGCTCTGTCCCCAGGCTAAGGCCAGGTGTTAAATTTATTTTATTTTTAAGAGTAATTAAAAAGAAAAAAAAGAAGTGTGGCACTATAGGTTAACTCAGATGACTAGTCTTTGGAAAGACACTAATCACATGGCCTAATAAATTATTGGCTGAATCTCCTGGTATCTTATGACTGAGAGTCTTGTAGGGGTTTGCCTCAATAGTCAAATTATCCCTCCTTAGAAAAAGAGAGAGAGAGAAACCTTAAGAAAAAAAAATGCAGAAGGTCATTTTGTCCTTAAGTCTTGGGCTGCAAACTCTCCTTTGTTGGAAGGTGCTGGGGATGGAGCAGTCTTGAGCCAGCTGACAGGAGCTCTGCAGGTTTGCTGCAGATGCAGGGGGCTGCGAGAGCACCTCTCACTGATTCCCTGCTCTGGTGCCAGGGATCGTTATGGCCCAGCTAGGTCACCATGGAAGATGAAGAATATCCCATCTGCCTTCCCTTGGGTCTGTCTCTACCTTTCAGTTTACCCCAGGAAACCCTCTAATTGTTCCATTTTTCCACTCTGGGGATCATCTGTCAGACAGCAAGAGCAGTGGAGGCGTGATTTGGTTTGTTATGAAGGTTTGTTCTCTTTCTCCAGGCAGTGACTTTAACCCTGCCTCGTGGTTTTCCCAGTTTGGGTCTACTTCCTTTAAAAAAAGAGGAAATGTGGCCTTTGCTGACCGTGACATGCAGCTGGCAGGGCAGCTCCGGGGGCTGCTGTGGGGAAAGCAGATGTGAGGGCAGGGAGGGGTGGGGCAAGGCCCTCCATTTCCCTGGAAGAGCCAAGCAAACGAAGGCATCAGCAAGTGGATTTCTAGGTGAGCTCCAGGTGACAAAGGCTTTCTGGCACAGCCCGTGTTTATTGACATTTCTATTAAAAAAAAAAAAAAGGCAAGATTATGGTTAAAATATCCAATGGCATCTCCGTCACTTACAGAACCAGGTCTTGAGTAGTGCAAAAGAGATGCAAGATTTAGGTCTAAGTTTGTGGTTACTTAAGACTTCTCTAAAATGGGAAGGGAAAATAATTCAAATAATTGTAGGATGTCGTACTGGAGGGGAAAAATGGGAAATAAAAAGGCCATAACCTGATTGACTATACTTCTGTTCCAAAGCAAATTAAGCTAAATGAAATTGAAATGAATTAATGGCAGTATCCTTGAAAGGGATTGATTCAGTATATTTGATCTGCTTTAAATTCATGTTATTTCACTTGTTTTGTGTGGTGAGCTGTTAGGTAACTGATTTCCTTTCAAATTAGTGGGCTGGGTGAAAAAAAACCCTGTAAAATCTGTTGGAGTTTGGGGCTTTTTTTTAAGGAAATTGTTGAATAGAATTTACCTGGGGGAAAAAAGTCCCATGGAGTCCTAAAATATTTTGTGTGCTTCTGACAATTTTATCTCTGCAAAGATAAATGTTCTTAGAGCATCCTGAGAAGAAAAGAGCCAGTGGTGGCAGTGTGTAGGGAAAGCAAGGTTTTCCAAGAACAAATGCTCTATTGCTCCCCAAACCAAAATCCATCCGTCTCTACGCATTGGATCACCGGCTGCTTCTTAGGTAAAACGGTGCCTTTTGGGGGCAGTACAGAGTTAATAGCGAAAATTACCTTACTCTGAGGGGAGATTTTTTGGTTCCTTCGTATTTTGATAGCAAGAGTGTGTGCATAAGGTGTCCTTTTTGCCTATTTACCAAGATGCCGCAGTGAAATGGGGCTGGGTGAGACGGGCCCCGAGCTGTCACACATCACTGGCAAAGCACAGTGAAATCACACGCTCAGTAGCTGGCTTGTCTCTGAAAGACCTTTTCCTGCAATAAATAGTGCAAACTTTATTTCCTGCTTAGGCTGAAGTTCTCAGGTGAAAAGTGCACATTCAGCTGCTTCAGGTTCCACCAGGCACCACCAGCCTCCATCTTTATCCTAAACCAAAAGATGTTGGTGATTTCTCCCTTTGCTCTTGTCAGTGCCCACTCCTGTTCTCTTGTTAGATTTCAAGATGAGGTGGCAGCGACTGTTGCTCACAAAGAGAGGAGACCAGCTGCTCCTGTCACACCTGGGAGTCAGGACACGTGGATGTCCTCCTTCCCTTCCTGCTCTCCTGAACAGACAGGCTCATTCCCTGGCAGGACGGGCAGGACGTGCCACTCATCTCTGCTCCTTCTTCCCTCCCATCTCCCCAAGGCCTTCAGTCGTGCCCGTGTGTCACCACGGCTGACACACTCCAGGTGACAGCACACTTGTTCTCAACAGACTTTCTGTCCATTTGGCTGATGAATGGTCTTCATAATTCAGCTATGTAGGTAAATCAGCTGCTCTACAGAGTGCTCAGAGTCCTGGTGACCCTCTTTCTCAGTGTCCTTTTTAAAACACTTTCGTCCGCAGTGGTTTAGAAGGAGACAATCCGGGTGGGAATATGTGCACAGCCTTTTCCTAACATGCTAAGTCCATCACAAGGCTGCAAGAATTGGTTTTGTGCTTGTTTGAGCCAGCTCTGGACTGTGCAGCAGACAGACTCGTGTGTCCTAAAACATCCCTGGTCAAGGTCCACTGTGGTAGGAATGCCAGAGCTCATTAATGTCTTGTTTAATGCAGGGTGTAATTAACAGCTCACATCTCCTGCCTGGGCTCTAGAATATTCTGTAATAGCGACCTAAAAACTAGAGAGGGTTGACAAATGATTTGATTTACTTCTGTGAACATTTTCATGTTTTTATTTATTTAAGGTAACTGTAGACTCCCGAATGTGTTTGTTGTTGTTTGTTGGGTTCTAAACTGGTCAAAAGCTGTGAAAAGGAAAGCAAACAAATCCATACTATTTTCAAATACTTGGGATGTTTAGCATTGCCATCTGGTATCGTCCCAAAATAGTTTAGGGGGAGGGCTTGGGAGATTTGTTTGGACATTGAAATATTTGTACTCATCTGCATTGACGCTTTTTAAAGCAGGTGGGTGCCTTTGACATATGGTAATGTGATTGCTTATGCATAAAAGTTGAATTCAGCATGACCTTTTCTCACTGGATTATTTTAGTAGCACCCAAGTAACTTGTCTAGAGCCTGCCTTGAGAACTTCTCCTTGACATTGGCAGGAATCACCTGCCTTTTTCTATTTACATTCTTCCAAAAAACAAATACATGCCAGGGAGGCTAACAGAAGTTGTCCATCAAACACCAGATCAGCACTCTTCCAAGGTGAGGGATAAAGGCTGGACTAGCCAGTGAATAAGGAAGAAGGGAAATAGCTTGAGGGGAGGGGATTAAAAGGTGGGTGATGGAATATAAGAAAAACTATCAGGAGGATGCTGTTAAAGTGCCAAGTTCTGGAATCTGCTGTTGGAGCAGAGCTGCCTTAAGTACCAATGTCCAGGTCGTGCTGCAGCTTGGAAACCTGCTTTAGGGTATTTCTGTTCCCAGAGTTAAATAAAAAGAAGTCAGCATGAAATTCACTCCATGAGGGGCGAGCACACACCTGGAATTCATCAACAGATATTGCAGGTTGAAAATGCAGTAAATTGCTCATCCAAGGCCAGGAAGCCAAGAGATGACTGTTTTTTCTATAATGCACAAATATAGTTAAGGGAGAATTAATCCCTTGGGCTTAAAGGGGTAATTTTTGACTAAAGTTAATTATGAAGCACTGAAAGCACGAAATGGCAGATGAAATGTGCTTGCTATTTGATTTTATTAGTGCAATTCCACCTTGCCACGTAGAGTACTGAACTATCCAAATAGTCCAAGTGAGACCTATTGTAACAAAAAACAATTTAAGTACAGTGCTGAGCTAACATAACAACACTCATTTTGAAAAACAGTAATTCTTACCGAGTTAAGGTTTCTCTCAGCTGTGTTTCACAGGGCACCATAGATAAGTAGGAACACAAATAACATTTCTGCCAAAAACCAATTACATTAATAATGATTAAGAGGAAAAAAATTAGAGGAAATGTGAAAAACGAATGGCATAAAAGAGGAAGCAATTGGTGAGAAATGAAAGTCATTTATAAAGAGTAATACATGATACTGAAACACTGTTTAGTTCAAAGAAAACTTTTCCTGTGAGGGTTCCTGTGAGGTGTCAGCAGGGGGGAAATTACCACTGTACCCTTGTATGTAGCTGGCATTATTTTCTGATTGATTTTCCAGAGGGGATGCAATTTATTTCTCTTGCTATACCAATGCAGTCTCAATAATTTTGGTAGTCCTACCAGCTTAAAAGACAACAGATTTTCCTTGGGGTGAGTTTTACCTTCCACATTGTAACAAATGCAACTATTCTCAGTTATTTTCAGAGGGGTTGAATGTATACAACCATCTCCACTAAAGCCAGCACAGACCTACTCAGGTACAACTAAAAGGAGTCACCGGGTTTGTGGTTTCTAAACTTCAAGCTAATTTCAGTGGCCTTTGGGAAGTTGCTTTAGAAGGACAGAGATCCTCATCACCTCAGTTTCTGATAGAGGACAGACACCACATCTGGTCTAACAATTCTCCCATGGCAGTTTTCTCCAAGGCTTCCTGAGACTCTTGCTGGTGGAGAGACTTTCCCAGAGCAGAATTCACACAGATTTTGCAGCCACTTTGCTTTAATATTTTGTCCTGTTGACATCCCTTCAAATCTGCTGCCTGTTTGTCTCTTACGTAGGACAAGCCACAGCCCTCCAAAACCAAAGGCAGTCTTTCCACTGCTTCTTGTGTGCATTAAGGGGTATTTAACCACTGGATATAAGGGTTGGTGTTAAGGAGGCAGTTCATTGCTGGGGCTTTCCATCTGTTAAAGTATTTCTATTGCAAAAAGGAGGAGAAGAGTGGTTGTTCCCTTTCCTTACCCCACCAAACCTTCTTTTAGTGGACTTCCTCTTTCACACTCATCACCAGGAAGGGTGGTTTTAGCTCTTGGTGTCCTTTCCCTCCCTGTTTTCTGCAGGTGAAGCCTAGATCTGGATGAGCTGCTCAAGAGGCACACACCGGGGAAATGGCAGAGGCATTGATGGGGCTTTGCTGATTTATCCCAGCTGGATAAATCATGGCTCTGCTCTGTTCCCAGTGCTGCTGATAGCATCTGTCCATAGACAGGCAGATCCTCGTCACAGAGGACTAATGGACAGCGAAGGCAGGTTTGGCAGGAAGGGCAGCTTGGCAGGAAGGTGTTTTAGACACAGTGTATTGCTGAAGTAAAAAAATTCAGGGAAAAAAGCAAAGCAGCTGGAATTGGTGGTCTAGCAGCCTGCAGGGTGTACTGGGGTCTTCCCAGAGGCCCTCCTGTCCCCTGTGCTGCTGGCATGTGTGATGCAGGAGCCAGCACATTCCATCAGAGCTGCGTGGCCCTTCTACAGGAGTGGGAATAGGGAAGGAAAGGACAGATTTCTAAAGGAAATTGCTGCCAAACAGCATTGCTTATGGGATAGAGAGCAGTGAAAACACCCCTCTCGTTTGCTGGTTGATTCACCAAATGATGTGGGAAGACACTCAAGATTCATCTTCTTCTGCATATAATTAAGCAGCACAATTGCAACTGGAGCAATGGCTCCAGACAGAGACCAGTTTAACTTTTCCTGGGCCCTGAACAAACCCCAACAGCTTCATGGGTTCATTAAATGGGTTCATTACTCTCTCTCTGCATTTATTCTGTAGGGATTTCCTAATGCAAACAAAGTCTTTTTCTGGGAGACATTAATCGTCAATCCTGGCTGTTATCTCAGATGGAATACCTCTCCTGTATACAAGATCTGTATCCTGCCTAGCTGCGTTGTGCCCAGGTTTGTCATTAGCTTTCAACAGCACAATGTCACTTGCTCCATAATCAGAGCATCCATCTGACCTTCGAGTGCTGCTCACAGAGGTGTGTGAGCCAGAAATCCTCTGGGACTTGAGAGAAACCCTGTCCGTGTGACCAGTCTGTACAGTCAGACATGTAGCCATTTGAATAACAAAAAAGTGAGCTTGTTTGGCTTTTTTAAACTCTCTGTGCAGCACACCGCTAACCTTGAGTAGAAAATAGATGCTAATAAATGCGAGGTCTTAAAAATGTGAATTATAGCCATTTCACACTCCACGGCAGACTCACACTGGTGAAATGGCTTAATGCTTAATTACAATGCTTGTCCTTCTCTCAAGTGCAGATGACATTCCTCAGATAGATTTTGCAATGACATCTGTGGAAATAAGTTGTGAAACTAATTAGTTATTCATATAATACAGAATATTGACTACACACTGATTAAAAGGATGCGGTGACACATCTAACATGATGTATCTGTTTAGTAGGTTAGTCTGAGGTGGTATTTTTGTAAAGTCTTACAGAAAACGATCAAAGTACCTTTTGGCCTCTAGAATGCAGATGTTTATAGAAAATGTTGTCTTTCATTTACATTTTGATAATGATTTAGGAGGAGTGCCATGCTCTGGAGTGACTCTGTGCCCTGGCAGCAGTCCCTGGGCTGCAGGCTCTAAGGACCATTTTTGGGGTGCCAACTTTAAAAAAGTGTGTAGGTTATTGACTACCTGCAGCCATAAGTGCTCTAAAAGCAGTCATCAGACATCTGCCCAGAGAGGTGGGCGAGGAAGCTGTTGGGGTTTTTTTCAGTGCAAATGGGGCAACATGATTTCCTTGCAGCAGAGCCTGGCTGGTGCTGCTGCTCCGTAGGGCAGTCGGGAGATGCTGCACCAGGAACCAGTTGGTGCTGCTGCTCGGGGACACAGCATTTGTCATGCTCTGGGAAAGGCCTGAAAAGCATTCTTTTATCATAACATTTGTACTTGAGATAGAGCTATTTGTACCAAGGATATTGAGCATGAAATACAGAAGTAAACAGAAAGTTGGCAAGGAAAGCACCTTACCCACCTATCACTGTGATCCCAATCCTTTGCAAATACTGTGATATTTAGGATGTAATCATGTTCAAAAATGACTGAATAGCTCAGAAGAGAAGGAGATTTTCCTTTGAACACTGTTCTTATCTTAAAGAAATGAGAGGAATGTAATCCACTGAGCACCATGTTTGCTTTTGGGTAGAAAAATACATGGTTTTCTTTAATACTTCTCTCTATCCCTTCATACATCTCTCCAGCTGTGCATCACATATTTCTAAAACCCCAAGTGAAGAGCAAAGCAGGCAAAATAAAAATCTTTCTTTGCTTTATTCAGCAGTCAGTACCTGCTTTTAAGAAGGAATATCTCCCTGCTAAGGCTTCACCTGTGAGCCTGGGAGCTCTGGCAGGCAGAGCTCCCCATTCCAGCTATGCTGAGCCCAGCACGGGAACCACAGCTGGGATTTCACCTGCTGAACTGCAACAGTCCAGAACCAGCTTGCTGAAAACAAGGCATTTAACACAGACTTCTCATTAACCCGGTACGAAATAGCAAAGGACAGTTCAGACACTTTCCTGCCCAAGTGAGGAGTTCCTCAGGGTTTTGTTTCCTACTGCCCTTTGCTGGTGCCCAGAGGGTTTGGGTGGGCCACAGCAGTAATGTTTATTAGTTTTAGTGAAGTACTTGGAGCTACAGAAGTCCCCTGTGATTAAAAAGAACGTTTTTACAAATACACTAATTATGCTTCAGACTGTAGTCAGGAATCAATAGCTGCTGCATAACGTTATTAAAGAGAGGAGAAATTTGAGTCCACAACTACAATGGGAATCCTTCCTTTTGAAAGCAGTATTTTGTATATTTATTAAAAGAACTCACAAATACTCCCCCCGCCTACAGAATCTTTATTCTGAATTTGTTTCATGTGGAATAGAGTTGCTTTATTTAGGCCAAACAGGAGTAGCTATGTCCTTTCATCATGAATTGATTTTATCTTTTTCATGTGCGGGGACTGCCGCTGCTCTGCTTCTCTCGTGTATTCTGCCGTATGGATTTATTCCCTGGCTTACTGGGGCACCTCTGGCTGTTTTGAATTGTAATAATTTCTGACCAAATAGCATTGCTGAGTTCACAGTAAAGGAATGTCTGTCCAGGCTCTGGAGTGGTGTTTGGACTCAGCTCAGCACGTCGCTCATGAGAACCCCTTCCTAAAAATGACTAGCAGCCAAACCTGGAGTTGCTCCCCTGGTCTCTGCTTTATCTCGAATGATAAGAATGTATTATCAGTGTGTGAGCATCCGCTGTGTGCTGCCCTGTCCTTCCTGGGCTCAGCAGTGTAGGGTGGAGAAGGTTGGTGACCCGTCTTGCACCTTGTGCACACTCGTGAAGGGAGGAAATGGAAATGCAGAAGCTCCTTTGTGCTGGCAGGTGGTTCCTCTTTCTCATCTCTGTTTTAGGAAGGTTGAGAGCCCACGGATTTCACAGCCTCATTTCCAGGTTCTGCTGACAACTTTGAAGCTGGCAGTCCCTGCTCCGCTTCCTGGCTGAATTGGTGTTGGAGTGACTCACTGTAAAAAAAGGAGTATTTTGGGGGCCAGACTTGTGAAAGCACCGTGTTAAAGGTGGATCATTGCTGGTTTGAAAGGCAAAGTGGCAGCCACCGTTTCATCTGTCCCAGGGGTGGCTGCTATAAATACACACCCCAATACACACACACAGCCTTGCTGGCAAGGAAAATAATGCCCTGTTTCACTTCACCTGCACGAGAACATTGTGTCCTTGGACAGAAGAAGCCAAGCTTCAAAGCTTTTCTTTCACATGATGCCATGTGGCTTCAGGGCCATGCGGGAGATGAGGAAGCAGAAATGGGATTGCAGCCCAGTAAAAGTCAAAAAGCGGATGAGTGGCCGCAGGAAAGCCTGAAAAAGAGAAATACTGCTCCGTTCTCCAGAGGGGAGGAGCAAATCCCCCAGGGTGTGGGCAGTAGGTGCAGAAGGAGAGGAGCTTTGCCCTGGGTTAGGAAAACAGGAATAGGTGTTGGGATCTTGGGACCCTCCTGGCAGTTCTTCCTCCAGCTGAAACTCAGCTGCAATTCTCTGTTTCTCATGTTAAGCTGACCTCAGTTCACAAGTTATCTCCTGCTTTTTGCAGTACAAAAAGAAAAACACATTCTCTGCCTCCTTGCCTGGTTTTGTGTCATTAAGGAAGGCTGTGGGAAGGCTGGCTGAGGACATGTCATAAAGTGGCACAAGGGAATCAAGCAAGAAAGTAAACTGAAAAACCCCAAAGTTAGGCCATCAAGGATCATAAGAGGTTGTAAAGCAGAGAGGAAGTGGTCTCCTGGTGAGCTGGAGAACAGCTGAGAGGGCTGGATAATGAGGGGATGTGCTGCTCTAAGGAGATGTTCCCTGCCAGTGAACTCAGAGAAAATCTGCTTATATTTGATGTAATAAGGGCAAAAAGCAAGACACAAAGAGTTTACGCTGCTAGTCCTGAACTGTGTGGCAGTGATAAAAATATGTCATGTCCTGTCCACTTCGTTAAGTATTAGCATTTTAAAAGACAGAGAAAGAAGTAAAGTAAAATGTCAATTTAGGGTTTTTTTAGTAAGGATTTGCTGTCTTAAATTTAATGAAGGAGTAATAAATATAAATGGATATTAATGGAACGTTATTTAAGCTGTCAATTTTGATAGAAAATATGCAGTATCTTCTCCTGCAATGCCAGAGGTTAAAGATTATTATTGCTTCCTAAGGTTTCTGAAATTAAATTCTCTCTCTTATGACCCAAAAGGTATGATTGAAAATGTGTGCATGTGAAATGGTTTGTAATAACTTCATACTGCAATAAAAATCTCTTTAGAAAAACAGGATATCTTATGAGAATCAGCTGAGGAGCTGATCTGTCTAAAGAGTGAAGCTTTTTTAAAAACCATTTTGGAAACTCAAATGCTGCCAGAAGGATCACGCAGAAAGCACACAGGAACTTGTGAAAAGGTTCTGAGCTTTCAGCCAGAGGTTGAAACCCAGAGTGCCCTGGGTTAAAAACTGACTTTAACAGGATCCTTTCTGGTGTATACAGTTCTAATTAATTACAAATGACATTCTGACAGAGCCTTTTAGGGTACAAAAATGAAGTCTTTCATAACTGCTGTTGGCTTCTATCTAAAGCCTCCAAACCTCTCAGAACCAGATAATCAATTCTTGTTCCCCTGGAGCAGAAGGATCTGTGCTCAAAGCACGGTGGAAAAAGCCAGTCCCAACTGCACAGTGCCAGATTTGGGCAATTCATCTCTGCTCCTCTCCCAATCCGAACCCCTTGCTGCAAATCCTGCTGCAGGCACTGGATTGATTCACTAAAGCTTTTTGAACAGCAGAAGCTTTGGCAGTGTGGGGTAACCATTATGGTGTTGGGGTGACTAGCGATAGGCTGAATTCTGCAGGCAGAGCTCTGCCTTTATTCAGAGAACAGTTCCCATGAAGTCACGAGGTAATGATGGCCCTACACAGCACATTGTGTCCCTTGGTCACTTCTGTACAGTTCACTTCAGTATACATGGATATTAAGGGGAGGTTATTAAAGCTGTTCATTTTGATAAAAAATATGCAGTATCTTCTCCTGCAGTGTCAGAGGTTAAAGATTGTTATTGCTTCCTAAGGTTTCTGACATTAAATTCTCTCTCTAATGACTCGAAAGGTATGATTGAAAATGGGTGCTTGCAGTCACACTGTGTGCAACCACGCTGCATGTGTTCCTGCAGGAACTGAACATCTGGAAACAACCCAGGTCCTAAATTCAGCCCTGGCAGCTGCCTTAGCCTGGGCCTTGGCCCATCTGTGCCCTGCATACTTCCATGAATGCTCAGTTTTAGCTACATGGGATCAAGTTGATTCTATCAAGAAGAGACCATTTCATCATTTACTTAGGATCAGTTCCTCATCTCCACCACTGCTTAATCCTTTGCAAAAAAAAACCCCAACAAAGTCTTACTGAAAACGTCAAGGGCAATACTACTAAAGAGATGGAAAATGGAACACTAAATCTCTCCTAGTTCCTCTCCTGTTCTTCCCTGCTTATCATGTGACAAATTTTCTATAACACCCACTAAATATGTTGATTTTATGGGTTTTCAGTTGAGCAGTAGGGCACCATTTAATCTCTCCATCCCTTGGCATTGTGCTGAACAGTGAAAGAGGACCAAGCAATGAATTTGTCAGAACGTTTTGCAGAGCTCTGAGGTGCACGGCATTCAAACAACATCACACCAGGAGTCTAAATCTATGAGTCTAGAGGTTAGTTACTGATAGAAAGAATAAATCAAGCAATAAAGGATGCCTATAAAAAAAGGATGCTGCCTTTAAAATGAAGACACTTCAGAGTTCATCATAAACCTCTGACATACATTCAGTCACTGTGCTTGCTGTCACAGTCTGAAATGTATTTGAAGGTGCCTGCATATTTTATGCTGTAACCTCTAATAAACACATGCACATTTTCAATGATGTTGCATCATACCTTGAGAGCTGATGTGACTTGAAAGGGGAATCACTGCCAGGGAAATGGGAGCTCTGCAGGCAGAGGTGCTCAGAGACACATCAAAAGTGTTTCTGTGACCCAGGCAGTCTGCCAAAATGTCCATGCAGTACCAGAGAGAGTGTTGGTTTCAAAACCATCCCTTTGAGGAAGCTCTCCTCCAGCTGGCTGCCAGTTCCCAGCTTCCCAGTGAAGCAGAACACAATTCCCTCAGTGTCTGGATTTCCTAGGCCAGGCTGTGGGAGGTTCCAGCACTGACCAACCTGCCAGTGGGACTGTCCTGCAATAAACAGTTCTACAGCAAAATAAATGCTGGGTTTGGGTTGAATTTCCAGGGGGAAAAATACAAAAGTAAATATAAACAAAAGCAACATCTGGCTGCACATTTAAAGTGATGAAAAGCAAAATTAGCCTTCAAGAGCCAGACTGAAATTTCAGCAGGGTCACTCTAATGGTTCTCTTGCTTCTCAAATGGAGATTATGGCTCTCCTGAAAGAACAACTGCAAGACTTATGCAGGGCCAATACTTAAAATTGACCATCCCTTAATTTTTAGTGTCTGTCAGGAATTAATGGTGTGGCATTGATTTATGGAGCTACCCAGGCCAGTTCTGCAGAGCTCCCTTCTTTTCAGAGATAAGTATTCTGGGAAGCTGCTGGTATGTTTGTTATCCATCAGGACCCGTCAGCCACTCTCCATATGGCTTGCTGCAGTCAGAAAAATGCAAAATTCTTCTTAAAAGTGTCATTTTCTACAGTTCAAGAAGTGCAGTTTCTGAGAGAAAGATTAACAGTAAAGCAGAGGAGGCAATAATTATTATCAGTCTCTATTTCAAAAATAACTGAAGACGTTTGAGCACCTGAGAGATTAATATTTTTAATCCTTGATTTTTCCAAATAGGATTGTCCATACTGTATAAATTATCAAGGGGTTACAAGCTGGTCATTTAAAAAAAAGAATTGGACAATTCTGACATTTTCCACTAATTAGAAAAAGAAAAATAGAGGAACCAAATGCAGAAACAATAAAACAGTTGATGCTTTAAGTGCTTGTGGTCAGCCTAAGAATGTGCAGAGTTTGCAAATCTGACTCAGCTACTTGAAAAATGATGGGATCTACTTTCATTGAAAGGCTGAGGCATGGAGAAGAGACTGGGGTGATCAGTTATCCCATGGGAATTGTGCAGTGTCTCCCTGTGGCATGCCACCAAACTTCTCATAAAAAACCATGGGTTTTTGGCTTCAAAACATGTCAGCATTACCCTGCTTTTTTAACAGATCTATGCAAATATGTGTAAGTGCTGTATGTAGTAAGGGAGAAGTGGTGCCTTGGACTTGTTCCTTTATGGGCTTAACTGTCTTCTGTTTGCATGAAAGTTACCACGATGCCAAACTCAGAGGAGTTTAAATATGTAAATTGGAGAGTTTGGAGACTGTACAAAGTGTATGGATGGGTAGATCGAACATTGCTTCCTTTCTGAGTAATTACTGATTTATCTTGGATGGCAGAAGAGATATTTTTCATTCCAAACCTGAATATACTCATGGAAATGGTGAAGCTGTTGTATTTGTGAGGGTTATAACAGAGTGATCTGTTGGCGATGCTGGATTTGCCCCTGTGGAATTTCCCTTCTCCTGTGATGTGTGAGGCCCTGGTTGCAGGGGAGTTGAGGAAGCTGTGTGGGTGGGCAGGCAGTGCCCCCACAACCTGTGCTGCTGAGCTTTTCCTGCTCTGCCCTCTGCCAGTATAAATATTCCTGAGCTGCTTTTATATATCCTCAAGCCACCAGCATGTGTCTCGGTTTTTCCTGAAACTCCACCATTTCTTATATTGAAATAGGAGAGTTTAGAGCTATTTGAGTTCTCTTTGTGTATTCACGGCACAGAGCACAGTGAAATAAGAGCTGGGTGTCACAGTTGCAGGACAATCTGCATTCCTCTCCCGGAATCCATGTGGACTGGGATGCCAGGGGTGTCCCATTTCCACACCAAACTCCCTGACAGCCCTCAGTGCACAATGCAGAACGGTACAGAAGTAACCACGCTGGCTTTGGCACTGAACAGGGACAATCCTGCTACCCTGCAGCTTTGCATGGGATGGTTTAGCTTCTCATGTGTCTTGCTCCAGGTGGCAACATTCCCCATGGATCAGCCGTGCCTGCCCTGAGCGCTGTTCTCCTCAGGCTGCTGTACTGCTCCTCAGCAGTCAGTGCTCAGCACAAGGCTGACAGGCCCCACTGGTAGCTCTGACATCTCCAGCAGCAGAAAGGACTGGTAAAATTGCCTCACAAGAGCTCTCGGTCTCATTTGCCAAGCCTAGTGCCTAAAGTGTAGCCTAGTTCACTCTCTCAGTGGAAAGCAAATAGAAAAATCATTTTCGCAGTGCCCAGCAATGTTTATCTTCCAGGTTGGCTGGCCTCCAGTGACATTAGTGTCCCCAGAGCCTCTGAACTTAATCATTTCCAGTTGCTGCTTGCCTGCTTGAAGCAATCCTCGTCCACTCTCCACTGTGTTCCTCCTGCCAGTCACTATGGGAACAGCAATCAAAGCTCATATTTATGGCTCTGTAGATGTCCAAGGTCACGGAGCACAGGTCTAGTGGGAACAATTAAAACAGACCTGTCCAGTTCTATCTCTTTAAGCTCTCCCCACCTTACACCTCTAACTAGAGCAGTAAAGTTAAAGCAGCATGACTGTCAGGATGTGGCTGCTTTATAGAAGATATCCTTTACAGAGATAAAGACACTTAGGATAATGTGGAAGCATGCTAGGAGTGAAGTCAGCATTGCTGGATAAAACCTGCCCCGGGTTTCATTCCACATCCATCCATGGCCAGAGCTGTGCCCAGCAGCCCTGGGCAGCTGGTTCCCACTGGAGCAGCTCAGCTCTCTGCAGCTCCTACCTCTTCCACCACAGGGATGAAGTGGTTTGAACTCTTTTGAAGTGGCAGAGGATGTTTACTCTGGTTTGGGGCGTTGTGTGGTATCAGTGGTTTTGCCCTGGGTACTGCATTACTGTCATCAGCTATAAACTAAAAATGGCAAACGTGCATTTTTAGGGTAACAGCAAGAGTTGTTTACACCTGGTGACTTGCTCTGTGACAGAATACAGGGGGAAAAAAGGACTGCAAGAATAACTGGAATAAGGTGGAGGGATGAGCTGCAGTGAACTTAATGTCTAAGAGAGACAGAAGTAATTATTTGGCAATTTCCAGGTTTTGTAAGAGGCAGCTGTTTCTCTCTCCGTTCCTGTTTCCGCCTGGGTCACTTTCTATTGAGGGACTTGTGTGATGGGACTCATGATCCCATTGTCTGTGTTTTATTGGGTCTGGGGATGGAATAGGTTCCTTCCCGTGAGTGCTAATGTAGTTTGTTATGTAAGAATGAAAATCATTTAGGCCAGAAGATCCAGCAGCAGATACCACATGGAGGTGAGATAGAGTTACCTCCTTGACGTGCAATGGACACAGAAAGATGCAACACCAGAATTTCAGGAACAGGCCAGCAGGCACGTAAATGTGTTCACAAATCTCCAGGCTTTTTTAATAGTCGTGTTATATTAAATATATTCCCTTCTAACTCACAGATAATTGAGTTTGGGTGGCCAGGGCATGTTTAGTTAATATTTTCTTACATAGGATTAGTTTTAAATGCTGTAGATGACAGAAGTTCTTACTGTCCATAATGCTGTGGAGACAAAGCAGTGTCCCGAGCAAAACAAGGAAAGACAAAAGGAGAGCAGGCCCGATGTGCTGGAATGGGCTCTCTGGTGATGTGCAGCAGGGCTGGGGCTCAGGCCGGAGAAAACCCAGATGGACCCCAGGCCACTGCATCTCCACCCCTATAAATTGCTTTGAAATACCAATATTCACTGCCACAAAACACTGGGGTGCTGGGATGGTGCATGGACATGGCAATGTGTTTTAGAAAAGCAGCCCAAAAAACACTGAAGTTTCCATTTTGAAGCTTTTCCCTAGCAGGATTAAGCAGTTCTCTGGCAAATGGATGCACAGCCATGGGTTGGGGTTGGGAGTTCTTCACCTTTCACTCTCCAAGTTTGGATCCAGCCTGAAAAGTTGCATTTTGATACCTGGGCAACCTTAAAGTTTGACTGTGAAAAATGAAAGGAAACATTGGAAAAATCTTTATCATTAATGTTGAGAGCATTCCTTATCCATCTTGTAAAGGGGAGATAGGAGGTAACAGGCTTCGTGTGCCTCCTCCCCGCTGAGGAAATGTTTCTGAAGGAAGTTTTCTACTGTGTTTCTCTGATAACAGATATGTAGATTTTCTGAGCTCTGTATGGCAGGCTTGATAGGCAGTGTCAAAACAAGGGGTGTGTTAGACTGACTCATTCCCGTGCTTTGCCCCACCTGGGTAACATTAACAACTGGGAAGTGCTACTGGGTTGGACTGGGAGGCCCAGAATTGAATGTGGCTCCTCAGTGTGGTGTGTGGGTGTGACACAGACGTTCTCATTTCCTTGGGACCAGCAAGTGAGGACTGGATTCGCTGTTCTGGAGCTGGAAATAACCAGTGCTGGCTGCTGGGACGTGGGGGGTGACAAGGAATGCTGAGCTCTGGTGATCCCGTGCCAGGGGGGAGACAAGCCAGCCTTGGCATGGAGCCCTTGCCTGCTCTGGGGAGCAGGTGGCATTTGCAAACCTGGCAGATTGGCAGCTTCAAATGGTAGAAATCAAGACATCATCAAAACATCAAGAAATCATCACCCTTTGCCTCCAAGAACAGAAACAGCCCAGCATTTTAAGGAGCTGGGAAGGCTCCAACTCCCGCCCTGCCCAGCTCAGTGGTTTTGGTTACTGACACAGAGGAAGACCACGGCAGTAATTTTCATTGAGAAGGTTTTAGAAGTGATGGCCACCCATAAAAAAATTATCCACGTTCCAGTTGCACTGGAGAAATCTGGAGAGAGTTAAGTTCTGGCCTGTTTTATTTTTCCTCTTGTTTNTTCCCGCTTGTTGCCTACCAATCAGTAGTGTTAATGTGACTGCTGAGAGGTGCCATGAGGGTGCAGGCAATTCAGAAAAGGCAAGACATTCCAAGAAAAAAAAAAATTATACCTTGCAGCTTTGCTCAGTGTTGGTTTCTAAGACCATAAAAAACACCCACAATTCATATTTTCTCTTGCAGTGTTTCTTATTATTATTGTTAATATTATTATTATTACTATTATTATTTTGTTTGGCTGTGCAAAGGGAGAATTGAGGTTGATTTTAAGGTCCAATTTCCTTTCTCCTGTTGTGTTCCCAAGGTAACTCCGTGGCCTTCTTTTAAAAGCAGTACTTGGGAAGTCAGCGGGGTGAGATCTGTGCACCTGGGGGCATTCCCACCTCGCAGGACCATCTGGTGAGGTTCCTTGTGGAGGTGATGGCTCAGGGCCGTGCTTTGCAGCAGACGGGGCAGTCTGTGAGGAACTTTTCCAATTAGTTGGCTTGGATACCAGGAAAAATCAGCAGCAAAGAGTTGCCTGTATCACTTTGCTGTGTTGGGGAGAATTATTCCTCCTGGGCTGTGCTGAGCCATCCCCACCGGGCCGCAGTGAAGCCAGGGACCACTGGATGTGCTCACCCACGGTCACAAAGGCACTTCCTCTCAGGGCTGGGAATTGAAACCCAGTGGTTCAGCCACAAAGCCAGTTCTCCTACCTGCCTGCCTTTTTAAAATCAAAATAAAATAGTGTAAAATGAATTGAAAATCCCAGCCAAAAACCTGTTCTAGCAAGGGGTTATGCCACTGAGTGGTACAGCAGCTTTTCTGACATCGGTTCCTTTCTGGTTTTTAATCTATTTCACTTCACCTCCATTTGACCTCTTCCATTAGCAACTGGAATTGTCTCTCTGTTATCTGCTAAAGAGACATCCAGGGGAGGTTATTACAGTCAAAATGCAGACTTGCCCAAGGAAAGATGGAAGGAACCTTGCAAGAGTCGAGACATGTTGAACATGTTCTCATTTTGCTGTGGTTGACCCAAGGAGCAGGAGAAGAGGTTTCATGCCTTAAAATGAACAAGGTCAACAGCTTACACCATGGATGGCAGCAGCAGCACCATGGAACATACCACACAGCAAAAGGAGAGCCAAAAGAAGGAATCAGAGCTTCTTGAGACACACACCTGTGAGCAGCAGAGTTTCACAGCTCCCAGTTCCCACCAGGTGAAGCAGGACAGGGATGTCCCTCCCCTAGGAAGGGGTGGGTTCATGCCCGTGGGGCCATCTCCCAGCAAATGTTGAATTGCCACCAGCAGGCTCAGTAGTCTCTCTCGTAGTTAAGAAAAATATCATCTGGCACATCTGTCTTGAAAGGTTGCCAAGCCTTACCTCTGAATTCATGTTTTACTCGGGAGTGATTATGTGCAAAAGATAAATAGAAAACAGTTTTGGTTTTAGCTGAAAATAAATTGATGCTAAGAATTTGCAAAACATCCTCTTCCCTGAATTAAAGTAGTCCCTTTGGAGACATCTCTATGCTCTCTTTTTCAGCAAGTTGGGCTTCTTTCTTTTCCTGATCTCTTTATCTCTCTGCTCCTTTCCTCCCTCCACCCACACACACAATTCCTTTATTTTCTTCTCTGCACCATTTCCCAAACTCTTTTCTTTTGCATATTTGAAAGCAAGAAATTAGTTGGAAATCTTGAAGAGCTGTGAGATTTTCTGTTCTACATTATCAAAGAGCTTTGAGCCTGACTTGTTCAAATACTTCTCATCCCTCCCACTGCCCTTCCAAACTCCTCTGTCCCAAAAAGGTCACAGGGAGGAGCCCTGGGCCCCTCTCACAGTCTCTGTCCTTGGTGGTCTTGCCCATTCTTTGGCTTTGTTTTAGTGTTCCTCCCAAAGTAAGGCTGGGAACGAGTGATCTGGAGGGGAAAGCATTCCCAGCTCTGAGCAGGAGCCCAGCACTTTGGAAAAGAGGATGGTGCAGTATTGTTGCATGATAACGGGCTGGATTTGAGGAGTTTTGATCATTTCTGTGCCCTTGCACAGGCAGACATGGAACTCTATTGCTGGTGTAACTTGTGACTGTGAAAGAGGCCACAACCTTGGCATATGCACCCCTTTACATTTACAATTTATGCACATTTACCATTTTTTTAAAGTATACTCAGAACAGAAAATGGTACATCTTCTGCATAAAAATGAAAAGTAACTGAAAACCTGTTATATGCTCTATATAGCTCTGATCAGAGGGGAAAAGATGACTGCAGATTTGTGGTTGACAGCCTTCAGAAAAGGTTCAACAGAGTGTGAAAATTGACATTTAGCAAATAGAAATTCAGCCTTCATTTTTTGCAGAGCTGCTTGAAATAAACGTCAGGTTTAAAACAAAATGTTTGGTCAGTTGTTCCACTGGATGTCGCTTGTCTCATTACTGCAGTTAATTAAAAGGGGGGGACTATAAGTCAAAGCCAGAGTCAATAAGTTTGTTAATAAAGATTTAATTTGGTGGAATCATTATAAATTGACTGTACAATGAATGGATATGCCACAGGAATGTGAGTGGCTGAAGTTCCATAAATGGGTTTTCAGAAATACCCATCAGGTTGTAGCCAATTTGTCATGCTAAATAAGCTCTTCAAATCCACTTAGGCAAGTGTGTACATGTTTCCAAAGGGCATCACCACTGAGTAGGTGATGCACACAGACACACCTGGTTTTTTCCAGCAGGTTTTTTTATCCTGCCATTCCAAATCCTTTTTAGCTTTGTTATCTCTGTATTTCTCATTGTAAGTGATTCGCTATTAACGCCAGTCTTTTTAGAAGGAGTAGAATAAATCATCAGGGAAGAGAAAGAGTAAATCATCACTGCAGTGAGTACTGGAGGCCCCTGAGCACTACCCATGTGAGATTTTAATCCACCTGACCCTTTTTCTTTATGGCTGACCAAACAGCAGGTGAAAACCCTATGGCAGATAAACTTCAAAAATAATTTTTAAATTAAAATCTAGATCGACATCTCTTCTCTTCCTCAAGCAGTTCTGATGCAGGAGACTGCGTGCAAAGCCTGATGCTAATGACTGCAATATTTGCGTAGCTCTGCACCCCCGCCTGTAATCCTCTCATTGGAGTACACTGGGTTATCACAGCAAAGCAATTTCTCTGTCAGGGATGACATGCTGGTCTGCTCTGCAGGATTTTTCAACATGGAAAAACAGGAGAGTAAGATAAAAAAATTGCATCGTGCTGCCTTCCTTCAAAGTAAAGCAGAAGAGCAAATCATGAAAGTAGCAGAGATTTGGCCAAAATTCATCCAGCCACTGACTGCACATGACAGTCACCCCAAACACAGCACTGTGTACTGTCTATGTCAACAAACACAAACTCTTCATCCAGAAAATTCTACCTGACTCAAGTATCCATCTTGTCATCGGGTTTTATCATTTTAGCCTAACTCAGGTTTTGTCCTCCTGTCCTTCGGCCACCATCCAGCAGCCAGTGTAAACTTCAGGAAAAAGCTGATTGAAGCCTGAACTGTTCCCTCCAGGACAGCATCGCTGTCCCTGCACCGGTGGCACAGGGTTGCTGGGAAATGTAGTGGCCCTACAGATCTCCTGTGTGATGTGGTCATCTCCTCTGTGTTTCTGAGGGCAGCACTTTGTTAGACACCGGGTAGCAAACGGTGTCAGTGGCCCCGAGGAAGAGCCACAACCCTTGGTTTCTTTTTCTCCCCCCTGGCACAGTGACAGCGCATCAAGTTAATACCCAGTCTGAGCAGCCTCTCCTGCAATTCTGCTTGAAAGGGTTTCTTCCAATTTATGCCTTTTAATTAGAAGCTTTAAACCTGTAATTAGAAACTTACACCAGACCAACCTTTGTTTCTTAAAAAATGCATTTGTGGTTTAGGCAATTATGGTAACATGAAAAGTAATTATTTTTCTCCATGTGCGAAATGAGCGTGGTTGTTAATGCAGCCAACAGGAGGAGGAATTTATTTTGTTTCGATTTGTTTTAATTTATTGCAAGAAGTTACATAACAAGGAAAATTAATAGGTGGTTTAGGTAGTAGATGAGGCGTATGTAACTCTGGGTCTGTTGGTTTAGGGAGTGCAGGGAGGCTGTGGGCAGTGGCATCACAGGCACAGCCACGCTGCAATTCCAAACCCCCTGGTTTCCACACACGGGTTATCCACAAAGAAATTTCCAGAGTGTTATTTGAGCAGTTTTGACCCTATGTTACTGTTCAAGAAGCTGTGGTCAGGTTTTTATAATAAAAATAATTATGGGCTCCTCAGTGCCAGCCAGTGGCATCAACAGCAGCCCTGTGCTTTGGTTAGAGCTCAGCCTGCCCTGTGATAATGTCATTTTCTGCCCCAGTTCTGAGCGTGCCAAGAGAGGGGGCATCTGTCCTTTGGTTTCCTCCAGCCAGAGCTGACTCTCTGCTCCTGAATTTCACAGTGTGGCCGGTTACTGTCAGAGGTGTCTTGGAATGGTTTGGGTGGGAGGAGACCTTCGGGATCATCTCACTCCACCCCCTGCCGTGGGCAGGGCCACCTCCCTCTGGGCCAGGTTGCTCCCAGCCCTGTCCAACTTGTCCCTCCCCTGTCGACAGACAGGACTCTCTGCTGTGGGCTGGATTTTCTCAGTCCCACCCAGAACTGCTGTGGTTTATTCATCGGGGTGTGAGCAGCAGTGCACAGCAGCTCTGCCCCGGCTCAGGATGAGGCTCCCGGCCACTCAGCATCTTCCTCTGGGCGCAGTCAGGTGCTGTAACGTGGAGGTTTCCCACCACACAGCACACAGATGGCTCTGGGTGTCCCAGCTTGTCAGCTAAGGCTGAAAGATGGACCACCCCCAGGTGAGGAGAGGGACGTTGCAGGCATCTCTACACTTGGAATAGGAATAATTATTTTTACATCCCTGAATCCCTTCTCTGCCTGCTTAAACACATCATCTTTTCAAACCACATCTGTATTTACCACACATCATGTTCAACTATCTCCCAATTTCTATGATAATTTCCCTCCTTGATTTATAAGCAAGAGAATTTTTTAATTATCCAGATGATTTTAATTTTCTCAGCCATACCTCCACTTCGCTAAACATTAATCTTGCACTTTTTTCTTAAACAATCTCTGCCCTTCACTATTTCTCCAGTTCATAATGAAACTAGATTTCAACAGTAATTCACAGTCATTTTTCTCCCTAGATAAATTTGATATCTTCTGCTTGATCTCAGGTTTTGTCTTCTAAATACTATATTTGGCTTCTGGTAAACTGTTCCAGAAATCACTTTAAACGTAAAAAAAAGGAAAAAGAAAAAATACCCTGAGACATTTAAGACAACTTTACATAATTACCTCGCCTTCAGCAATTCCTGTGCTGTAGCATGGTAGGCAATCACAAAGAATTTACAATTGTGTTTTGACTGCTCCATGTTTTCCTAGTTTTACTGCTTTTTAGTGCTCTGAGTAAGCCTCAGCAAAGTGTACTGAAGACTGCAACGGGGGATTTGCAGTGTGGTGGGAGGAACCATATGTTCAAACTTTTCCTTTTGCCGGGGAATGGCATTTTTTTGGAGAGAGGATGAAGGCTGGTTCTCACCTGCTTGGTGCTGCTAGACAATACCCTACCTACAAACTCCTCTGATTACGCTTTTGTCTAGACCCTCTCAAATCTTCTTTTAATATTAGCTGAGCACCTTCCTGATGCTGGCTTTGACCTGCTTTGTGATGGTTTCAAGCCACTCCTGTTAGGTAGCCCATCTCACAGAGTTGTGGTCTCTGAAGAGATAATAAAATATGTCCATTACGTGGTCAAGAGAGTATTGTTTTAGCATGAGCTCTCTTCAGGAAAAGTTCACTAAACACAATATCCATAACTCAAACTAGGTGAAAAATGCTTAAACTGGTCCACTGGGCTCTGAGATGAAGTTACCAAAACCAGCAGCAGATTTATTACACTGCTGGTGATGAAGCATTTCTTGAAGCTGTAAGAGCTGTATTTAAAAAAGAAGAAAGAAAAGTTGTAAGCACTAGGTTCCCTGTCCAAGGAAATAGAGAAGCTTACAAAGTTAGCACAAGGGTAATTCCTTTCTCAACTTCCTTTTATCTTTCTCTTAACCCAGCTTTGTATAAAATCTCTTCAGCATCTGTGTTGCCCAAATACAGAGGAGAAAATTGTTGCACCCCTGCCATTTGAACCAGACTTATCTCTAACTCAATTAGAAAACTGTAATTTCCTATAAAGCATCATTAGACCTCTGCACCTGTCAGGTCTCTGATAGATTTAGGTGGGTTTTGCTTGGGAATTTAACGTGGTTTGTGAAGATAGCTAAAATAATTTTCATTTACTGTTTGCTGTATCACATTAGTAATTGCATAACATTTTGGAACCCCAGCCATAACAATCCCTTTCAGATTATGGCTGCACTGGAATTGTCACTTATTAGATTTGCAGCATGAGCACTGGAAACTGTATGGTGATGCACACTGTCAAACTAACCAGTATTTACAGCGATAGGCAGGATTTACAATTGGATGACATGATAATAATATATCCTTGTTTACTTCTCTAATTAATGTTTCTAAAGAAAATACCCTGGAAACCTTCCATAACCAAGATTTATTTCTGTTGATTGAGACTGTAATCAGATGTCCCTATTCAAACAGTAATTGGTGTGCTTCATTAACACGTAATTGAAAACAAGATTTATGTCAATACTAGGCAATAAATAACTGGGATACATATTTTCCTATTAGTGATGATCTCTTCTGTACGTTCTCGGAGTGCTTTCTGCTTTTGTATTGTGCCACTTAGGTCATACTTTGTCAAAATCGTGGTGTCTCAGAAAAAGGCATTGTGCATTTTCCCCTTTGGATTTTAACCTCTCTCTCTGATGTACCAAGGCCAGCTCCCTTTTTTTCTCTTTCCTGCTGTATCAGACTCGCTGTTCTTGCCGTATTTTAGCCTATGTTTTTCCCATAAAATTATAGTACCAGTAGGAAGGAATTACAGTGATGAGGGTTGAAGCTCAGGGCAGAGCCTTTTGGTCTTTGGGAGATGACAAAATTTTGTTTGAACTTATGTTCAGTTGAGGTTTTTACCAGGTGAGTCCAGGCTCAACCTGTTGCTCCTCCTGCCAAACATTTTTCTGTTCCAATACAAGCAAAGGCAATTAAACAAAAAAATGTTTCTAAGCATTCTAAAAATAGCAACTAAGCATGGCTTCTTTGCAATTCAGTAAAACCTAATTAACTTCCAGTTAACAGGGAGAAGAGCATTGTGTTTTGTTCTAGGAGCAGACGTATATGAGATAACGCACAAATAATGAAGTCAGAAGTGTAAGTCACTGTGAATGGGTGATCCCATTGATTTCATTGAAACAAGGGAGTTAAAATTGAAAACAAATTTCAGCCCGAGATGCTGGTTCATTACCAGCAAATTGATGGAGCTCCGTCTTTACTTGCTGGCATAATTTACCAATTGTAAGAGATGTAAGCAGGCGCAGTGCTAACACTGGCTAATTTTATGCTTAACGTGAATCTTATGGCTGGTCAGATGGATACCAATAAGAAATAATTAGAGTCATTAGAAGTAATGGGCTACAGCTGCAGTAATACATGCTCTATGCTCAGGCCAGGGGTTTCCAAGCAAAATTAAATTAGCTCCTGTTACCACACTGCTGCATTGTATGCTCCTCACCTCCTGAGCATGAACTTCTTTTTCCATTTCCATACTGCAAGCAGTGTTTGTGCCCCACGCAGAAAAAGCCCCTTGTGGGGACAAGGAATTTGGAAGCTTGAGGCCATTCCTTGTTAAAAAAAAAAAAAAAAAGAAAAAAGGGTGTAATAAAATGAGAACAATTACAAAGTGGCAGCAGAAGGTCTTCAGCTCACATTAACTCCTTTCACATGTTCAGGATCATCCCTCTCCTCTGCTGTAGCCTTTGGTGCAAGGCACAGATTGCAGTCACGTTTGCATCAGTGCTGGAGCTGGGCAAATTTTCCCCCTGAACTATTTACATTAAATTTTACTTTTTAACAGAATTATGTCCACTGTGTTGGAAGCATATCAGCAGCCTCCAACTGCAGGTGATACTGCCTCCACATCTTTAATACCCTTTTTTTCCCCCCCAAATTCAAAAGGCTGTTCATAAGAGTAAGGAGAATGCTGCATTATCCGGGAGGGTGTGAGGGGAGGGACAAGAAGGAAATAGATTCCATGGTACTGAAGTGATTAATGTGACTGTTTATGATGAAGGAAATGAAAACTAGAAATCTGGGTGAGTAATGATCTTTCCAAGTGAATGACTTTCTCTGGAACCACAATACAAACTCGTGCTGATTTCCTTTAAATTATTGCTAAAGATCCCAAAGCAAAGCGGGGATGACGCTGAAATTTTTTTCTCCCTTGTTGAGTTTCAGGAGCATAGAATTTCCAGTAATTTCCTGGGGTTTTGGAGAGATCAGTTATCCATGTGCCAGCCATTTATTCCTGGAGATGGTAACTTCCCTGGCCTCAGTTATTGCAGTATATAAATGCTTCACAACTGCTAATATATTTATCTTTCCATCCTCCCTATGGAGTTGGGAAGTGCTATTACCTCTGTTGCAGAACTAAGAACTGAGATTAAGGGTCAGATTTGTTATGGCATTTAGGTGCTCAATGGGATTTTCAAAAGCAGCTAACACCCGTTGTAATGAGTGGAACTTGGGAACTTGAATAGTGCTGAAAATCCTGTTACTTGTGTCTTTAAAAAAAAAAAATTTGGACTTACATGACACCTTGGGATCCAGAGGAATTGTTCCCATGTTGTGGGGAGTCACCCAGACAGGAGAATGTCTCTTCATCCACCTCCTAGGAGACTGTAGGTGGGACAGGAGCAATTTCATGGCAGTAGCTTATCTCAGTGCTGAATTCAGCAAGCTGTAACTGTGCACAGCAGTGCATTTACTCTTCTTGCCCAGCTCTGTGAGAGAGGTCAAAATCCAGTCCTGCAAATACTGGAGCAAAAATAAGCAGCACCCATGGTCAATAAAAAGAGCTTATGTGCCAATTGCTGGGATGGAAAATTCAAGAGCAGGAGCAAATAATGAAACAATCTATATTCATGCAGTCACCTTTCCAGCCTACTGCTCTAAGTACAGGCTTACACCTCACCAGGAGATGGGAATCCCACTAAAAGCTCTGGAGTATCACACTGGAAAACAAATGTTGATTTTGAACAAATCATCTGTTCATCTCTAAATCATTTTCTTTCATTATTAGTCTCCAAATTGGTTCTGCTCTGGAAGGCAGAATTAGGTTTAAAAGCAGAGCGTCTCTTAAGTGCCTGCTTCAAATGAAAGTGTTTGGTAAACATTTCTCAAATCTCCATAAACTCCTCAACCGCTTTCTCTGGCTTTGCAGAGATTTTGCAGCTCCTGGTTTATTGTCAGGTGTCTCAGAGATTCATTCAGCATGTCACAAAATAATCAAATGAAATCCCTTACAAACATATGCCCCTTAAATACCAAGGAAACAATTTTAAAGACCTTTCTGTCCTTTACAGTAGCATAAATTGGGACAAGAGTCCCGTGAAACAGATGGATTTACACCAGTGTGGAACATGGAGGAGAGAGGGGAGTCAGGCTCCAAACCACAGCACAAATACAAAGCCACATGGGCTGCAGCCCAAGGTTCTCATGCACTTTGCTGTTGTAGTACTTTCAATCATTTCCATAGTTTTAAGGTTCTAAAGAGATCCCTGGGCTTTAAAATTGTATTTTCAGCATTAAAGGGTTGGGTTGGGGCTGACTCAGTGTGTCAGCAAGATTGCAGCTCTCTGAGGTAGTGATTTGGGATGGTGGAGTGGGGGTCAGCTCAGCGAGGGGGGTGATGGAGCAGCAGCAGAGCCCCAGCTGTTGTCCCACATCACACCGTGGGGCTGTTGGGAGGTGCTGGAGAGGGTCCTCTGTGCCTCCATGAGGAAAGAAGCTCTGCATGGATTAGAATGCGTCCAAAAATCACATGGGTTCCAACAGCGTTGGTCAGATGTTGTTATTCCACTTCTTCCTGTGGAGGAGCGAGAATAACTCTGTCACTTCTTTAGACGTGAAAGAGAATAAAACTTTGGGGCAGTGTTATCTAGGACACTCCAAATCCTTGGTAGCGTGTTCAGATCTTGAATGTTAACTCAGTTTGGTGTTCAGGGGACCTGAGTGCACAGGGAAGGATGTGCAAGAAGGTCCTCTATTGATCCTCCCCCACCACGGGAAGACATCCACGGGTTTCCCAGCTCTCCTCACTCAGCAGTAAAAGTGTGGGACTGGGAGGCTGCTCCTGTGCCCAGCAGGAACTGAGTGCTGCTGCAAATCAGTGAGCTTGCACTGTGGTGTCCGTACACTGTTTTGCACTTAGGAGATTTATTTCTCACTGGATAGAAGAGCTAAAAGATTAACAGATGAACAAATATATTGAGACAGCCAGGACATCAAAGAAATTGGAGAGTCACTGAGATGCTGGAGAGCTGGAGAGTCACCTGGCCGTGTTCTTAGGAATTATTTTATCCTCAGATTAGCTCAGCTGTCTTGGGGTTTGGACACATCCTCTGGTGAATTTAGCTACATGATTTAAGATATAACTGGCCCCAGCTCTCTGCTGCTCCTCCTGAGGATCCTGCCTGTGGAGCAGAGGGAATGTGTGCCTGCATTCCAGCCATTGCAGCACAGGTCCTGGGGGCGTAGGGCAAGCAGAGGGTCCTTTGTCTTTCAGGGCAAACACCAGCCTGTGAGATACACCAAGGGTGAGAATGTGACTGTATCCCTGGGCAGAAGTCTCCAGGGAAAATACGGGTCAGACATCTTTTTGTCCTCCATGAGATTTGCAATTCAGTCAGGCAGGAAAAAAAAGTGAGTTACAGCAATCCTAACCTCAGGTTCCTCCTCCGGGAACCAGCTGAGGGGTGATAGTAGTGGAAGAAATCAGAAGATGGTTTACATAAAATGTGGCTTCCCTGCAGGAAACAAAAAGCAGCTCAGAAGGATTGTGCAGAGGCTGCTAACCATGAGACCATGCTCATTCCTTGGGCTGCATATGCCTCAACTGCTCCCTGAAATTTAGATTTAGTTTAATCAGCCAGGAAATTATGGATGAGTTTGAGGTCTTGAGGGAAAGGTGTTCAAAAAGCAGCAATGTGAAGACGCTGAAAAGAGGGAAAGTCGTAACTTGAAAAGTGCCACACAGAGCGAGCTGTGCCTGTGCTTTATTGAACTGCTGGCTGCAATAAATACAGCTGAATTCCCTCAGTCTCCCATAATGTTGTCTCAGTACCAGCAGGAGTCCATTTAAGAATACACTTACCTGCACAGATGATTATATATATGGAGAGCAGGGAAAGAGCTGATGCAGGCAAACCCTGAGAGCTGCCCCAGAGGGCTGGGGGTGGTGCTGGGCTGCCCCGTGCTCAGCTTTGGTCCGTGCTGCCAGCCCAAAACAGGCAAAGCAGAGGAGCTTCTGTTCCAGCTCTGCTTCACTTGAGGAGACCGTAGCCGAGATTTTGTGATGGTACAGTCGATAAATGGTGATAAAAGCAACTAAGAGGATATTCCCAAAGAGGGAGAGTTGGTTTTTTTATTACCATTTGTGATACAGAGAGTAATAAGAGACTTTATTATAAATAAGAAAGAGACAAGTATAACAGAAGACCTAAAAATGGATGATGAACCAGGAAGACTGAACCTTGTGCTTCTGCACTTTACAGCATTAACCCCAATTGCCGAAGTAAAAGGTCTGGCTGTGTCACAGTGCTGTGACAGGGCTGTGCAGTGTATCCATAGTTAGGAGGGGCTGAAGCTCTGCAGAGCACATGGTCATGTGTGGTGTGATGTGATCCTAGGACTGGAGACCATGAATTTTGGGGTCTTCAGCCTCATTGTTTTCATTGATTTGCTTGTATCCTTAAACCCTTCCAAACCTCCCATCACAGGAAGTCAGGAGAACTAATTTATTCCTGCTCAAGCAGTGGTTTGAGGAGGAGAAACACTTGCACTCTCTGTGCAGGTACTCAGCTTTGCTGGTATCCCCTGTTCNTTGTTTCCTTGTCACTTTAAAATAAGATTTACTTGGCCAACATAATTAAATCTTTTATCATCTATTTTTCTATAAGAAGAACTTAATTCACTAGTATTGATCTGAAAAGCTTTTGTGGCTGATGTGTCATTCTGGAAAGAAAGAGAACATTAGGAGACACAGGTTGTTGCACTGGAGAAACTTCCAAAGAGAAAGAGAGAATAATTAAAACTGGTAACATAGAGCAAAAGTAAAACAGGTGTTGAGTTAAGCCTCTTCTGGTGTCCCAAAATTATGTAGGCACATGGTTCTTATCCCCTCCTCCTGCCACAGAGATGGAAGACACCAAAGGATGTGGCTGAGGAGCTCCCAGTTTTTTAATTGCAATTTCTGTTATTTCTAAACGTTTGCATTTTAAGACAGTGCAAATCTAGATCATGGGTGTTAATGAAAAAACCTCTCAAAAATGCCAGGGAAAAAACCCTCCCTAATACACTGAGACTGAAATCCAAGGCACTTCACAACTTCAAGCAGTCGCTTTCAACACTAAGCTGCTTTTGAAATGCATAAACTGACTTGCATCTTTCAGGACATTAGATGGTTAGATAGTAAAACTGGAGATTTTAACTGTAATTCCAAGTACTGTCAGTTGCCCCATATTATTCTGGGCTTCAGGTTATTTTCCTGTGTTCTGGCTGATGAGAGCACTCCCCTGCAGCTGCCGCGGGTCTGAGAGCTGCCACATGTTGTTTGCCTTATGTTGTTTTGTAAGGAGGAATTTAGGTCTGTTACAGCATTTAGGTTATTTTTAATATACACAAAAGTGTTACACATATACATAAAATATGCATTAAATATACATAAAACATACATAAAAGTCGGTGCTGGGAGCCTGCAAGCATAACTGGCAATGGGATCACGGTGACAGAAATGCTGGTGGAGGAGCAGGGTGGGTGGATGGGTGTGAACCATCCATGCTCCCCATCTGGCAGTGGGGTACCTCTGGTCGGGTCAATCCAAACCTGGGACTGGATTCCTGGGAGGTGTCCCAGGAAGCTACGAGCCGAGAAAACACGGTGAGTAGATCAGCAGAAACAAACTGGAGGTTGCAGTAAAGGCAGATAATGTGCTCACCCAGATTTGTATCAGACTTTCCCATCCTAAAGCACCTCCCTACCCTGTTTTTGCACAGCTGAGTTGTCTGGAAGAAGCTTCTTTAAAAACAACATCAGAAATAACAGCTCTCCGCTAATTCTCTCTCTCTTTTTTTTTTTTTTTTCTCTCTCTTGCCACCTCTGACTTCAGATAACGTTGAATTCTGCAAAAATCAAACTACCTAACTTGCCTCAAGGATCTTCCTCTTCTGCAGGGTCCAGGCAAAAAATCTACGAGCTCTGTGTGTGTCCCAATGGGAGGCTGTTCCTGTCTCAGGCAGGCAGCAGCTCCACCTGCCAGATAAACACGAGCGTCTGCCTTTGAGAGACAATTTGCAGTGGGGCATCGCAGGCAGCACAAAAGCCAGTTCTGGTCTCACAGATCCAGCTGCCAACTATTTTTACTAGAACACAGAAAGCCTATCAAAGACTTTTTTTGTGTGTGCGCGCGCGTGTGTGTGAATATATATATAAAAATATATATATAAGATATATATATATCCTCTGTGTAAAACGATGTTTCAGTACAAGGAATCCCAGGGTGACCCTGTTACATTTGTGTAGCATTTCTCTCTTTCCCACACCAAAATTTACTGGTACAATCTGCAGAATTGGATCTGATGCTCCCCTGGCCCCTTCTGTATTAATGCAGTGCAATGATCACCCCTCGTTTTTGATCATATTCTCAGAGCAATGGGATTTCTGGCTGGGCAAGACCCTGGAACCAATGCAGACCCACCAAGATCCAAAGGGAAGAGAAGCATCTCTGATTACTTTTGCGCCATTAAATCAGTGGCATGAAAAATAAATCATTTAAAAAACAACAAAATAGCCAGATGTGCTCTGCTGATCACCCACAGTGATCCAAGATACCTGAGGTTAAGTTACTCTTTGATTATCACCTGAAGCATCTGTTGGGAGAGATGGATGCACTTGGCCAGTAGGAAAGTCCAGACCTTCTTGCTGAAATAATAAATGTAATTTTCTGAAGGAGTTCAACACTGGCCTGTGCACGGCCAAGGGTGCCTTGTGCTCTTCCGGACACATCAGCTCCAACACTACCCAAAATCATCTCTGTGCTGGCAAAACTGGTGTTGTATTTAGTTACTGGAAGGAAAAAAATAGTGAAAGTTGGACTAAATAGAAAAATCCTGAACCTGTTTTGTTAACAGGTGTCCTGGATCACCCTACATATTCTCCATTAACACCTTTAATTTTGAACATATTTGGTGTGAAGGTGTGAAGATTTAAGATTTGGACATTGCCTAAAATACCTGTAGAAACAGAGAAAATCAATTAGAAACTGAGAAAATCATAAAATTATGTGTATAATGTAGATGCTACACCAGAATTTCTGTCATTTTTCTTTTCAAGATGCACAGTCCAAAGTCACTTAGATTTGGTGGAGACTGCAAATATCAGAGATGCTGACAATGAAAGACTTTTTTTAAGGATTTATAAATATTGTGACAAAGCCAGATTACTGAAAGGAAGGGCTTTGGATGCTGGTTCCTCTAGAATTTGAGTCCCCAAAACTCTGTGGTTGAATCTTACCATGGCTGCATTTTTTCCTTATTTTGAAGTCTGGGAGTCACAGGCAGGACAAAACACAAAAATCGTATCTGGTAACATTATTTCCACTTTTGAAGTTTTGGAAAATAATAAGAAGAGTCCAGATCATTGAATTCTGACCCATAATTTCATCCACGTGCATGTAAAAATCCTTAAAAAAACCCAAATATACCAATTACGGCAAAAGTTTCCAAGTCACAGTAAATCTCACGAGGACAGCAAGGTTTCTGAGCCACTGAGATGCTTTTGAAATATTACCTCATGTGCAAATAAGACAGATCTGTGCCCATCCCTAGTGATATCTAACCAAAGCTGGTATTCTTCAAGTGATCTTCAAGATAAAACATAGCTGACAGAAATCTTTAGAAATAATTTAGCCCATTCCTTTTTTTTTACAGCTTTTCACATATTTTCTTGTGGTCTTGAGAGTACCAGGGTTTGATTTTTTTTTTCTCTTTTTTTAATGAACAATTCTGGCTAAATCCGAAACTGGTTGGACTCAAAGAGAAGATTTCTGTGGAGTTTAGATTAGATGTGTTGCTGCCTAAGAAAGCAGCATTCCCCAAAAAATGTATTCCTTAAAGAGGCTTGAATAATTTACTTCTATTTCAATAATGCTTTCCAATGAATTAACGAATTCAAACTATTTGTTAATGAATGATTCCTCTAATTATTATGTCTTGAGTCAACGTTTGAATGCAAAGGGTCACCCAGGGTAACAATTGTATTGGGACACAGGACTTTACCATCTCTGTTCAAAGAGGGGAATTGTGCCTATGCCTTAAGTCAATGCACTCAGCAAGGAGAAGCACATCATATTTATCTTGTTATTAAATCTAGTTTATTTGGGGGGAGGGGCAGGAGGGTGTCTTGGGAACTGGTTGTGCAACTTAAAACAGATATTGATGAAATACATTAAGACTGTAGGGGCACCTAGAATGATACAGACTTTTTTTTCTTTTTTTTTTTCTTTGCCATGTTAAATATAGCAAAATACTGTGTACGTTACCTCTGGGACCATGACTGAAGTCCCGTTCACAGTCCTACATTTACTGTAGAATTTTTTTCCTATTTCATTGAATACCGGTCACAAACCTCACGGCAAGCATGGCCCAGTCCATAACCAAACCCTGTGTGAGCAGCTTTAAGACACGTGCTGCAGCAAGAGTTCCCTGCACAGAAAATGAATCAGATTCACTTTCCCATCCCTGGGAGTGTTCCGGTGGGTGAGGAAGGCAGGGCTGCACACAGGGACTGGCCCATCAGGGATGCTGCATCCCGATTTCTGTGCTCCGCTCCGGACACACCGGTGGCTCAGCCCTCATCCCTGTGCCACCCTCTGGCTGCTCTGCTGAGGATTTCCATCCCAACAAATTAATTTCGAGTAGCTGCTTTTCTCAGCTGGGCTCTCGGATGAGGTTATCACCTTCTCATATCACAACAGCCATGAAACTGCTAAGGACATTCATATCTTGGTGTGAATTTCTGCTGGGGAGCTGTCAGGAAAAGCCCTTAACATCTGTGCCATCACTGCAGATGCTTCTCTGAGGTGAACAAAGGGTACCTTAATTATGTCTACTGAAAGGAGTTCTCGTTGCTTCAATATATTTTACAACCATGTTTCAATCTTAAAAAACATGGAATTATATGTTGTGTTGAAATGTGAGGAGCTGTTGCTAGAAAGAATGACCCTGTAGGGACTTGTAGATCATTTGAACGCCACTTGAGTTTTAGGACAGTGGTTTGGGCAATGCTGCCTGTGCTGTTCAGCAAGTGGCAAACACAAATACAGGCTGGGCAGAGAATGGGTCAGGAATGTCCCTGAGGAGAAGGAGTTGGCTTGTTGGTTGAGGAGAAGCTCAACATGACCTGAAGTGCACTCACAGCCCAGAAAGCCAGTCCTGTCCTGGGCTGCATCAAAAGCAGCCTGGGCTGCAGTCAAGGGAGGGGATTCTGAGCTCTCGTGACACCCCACCTGCAGTGCTGTGTCCAGCTCTGGGGGTCCCTACATCAGAAGGATGGTGACACATGGGAGTGAGTCCAGAGGAGGCCACAAAGACTCTCTGAGGGCTGGAGCCCCTCTGCTCTGGAGCCAGGCTGAGAGAGCTGGGGGTGTTCACCTGGAGAAGAAAAGGCTCCAGGGAGAACTTAAAGCCCCTTCCAGTGCCTTAGTGGGCTCCAAGAGAGCTGGAGCTTTTTCAAGGCCAGGGAGTAATAGGACAAGGAGGACTGGCTTCAAACAGACAGCAGGCAGGATTAGGTTAAATATTGGGAAGAAACTCTTTGCTGTGAGGGTAGTGAGGCCCTGGCACAGGTTGCCCAGAGAAGCTGTGGCTGCCCCATCCTTGTAAGTGTTGGATGGGGCTTGCAGTAACCTGGTCTAGTGGAAGGTGTCCCTGCCCATGGCAGGGGGTTGGAACTGGATGGTCTTTAAGGTCCCTTCCATCCCAAACCATTCTAGGACTGTATGAAACCAGAGCAAAACCAGGACTCTGTCTCAGATCCCAGGGGAAAAAACGAGCATTCTCTTTAAAAAGCTGCCTGCAAACACATCCAGCCATCTCACACACCGGTGTTGTGGAGGGCTGACTCTCCTGTTGGATAAGGCAAGTGCATGAGAGTCCCTTCTCCTCCTGCCTTGCCCAGAAATCCCTCACAGAAGCTGTACCTGTACCTGTGTGGGCTGCTTTTCCCTGAATCCATTTAAACCAGAGCTTCCCTGGCTGGAATTTCATCCCTATGCTCTACCTTCCATTGATAAAATGCCAAAAACAAACAAGGGCTTGTGTACTTCATTGTGAATCGGGCCTGAAGTATAGTTCAGTTGAGCATTTGCTATTTGGGAGGTGAGGTTTATCAGTGTTACCTCCCAATGCTAAGGCAAGGCTGGGTGGTGAATTTGTTCCTGCTGAGGTCAGTGGAAGAGATGGTGGTGACTTCATGGCCTGAGCTGGGAGCTGGACAGGTGACAGCTGAGGGCACTGAGGGCAGTGAGAGCACTGCCAGCCCTTGGGGTGGCCGTGGCACTGAACCAGACCCTGCATTGCGGCTGTGAGCACTAAAACCCCACCCAAATGCTCATCAAGGGACCGTGCCAGCAGTGTCAGGGTACCTGAGGCAGCCATGCAGGATCCATAAATGCATTTATGTATGGTGGCTCTCTATAGGACTGCAGGACCTTGTCCAGTTTGCTGTAAGTGTGACACTTTAGGAAAGGGTCAGGAGAATGACAGTCAGTGCTGACCTGTGACTGGAACCTTATCCATATGTTGTGTGTGACCCTTCTGCTGTCAGAGCTGAGGTAGGATGTGTGCAGAAACAACCTTCACCATTAGCAAAAGCTGAGGTCCTGATAATGGCTGTACATCTGTATCCCTTCTCCAGGTTTCTTTGTGGGGTTTCTTTGGCTGTTGGTGTGGGGTTTTTTATTCATTTTGAAGCATATAACCCAGTAGTTAGTGAAATGGGCAGCTAAAGAGTACAAGGAAATGCTAACAGTAAAAGAAGTCATCAAAAGGGGAAGCCAGTAACTACTACAATATGTAAAAAGCCTGTCCTAAGTATTCATTTTTAGAAAACTGAGTATGTGCAAGAGTGATTTGTATTTGGTTACCTCAGTCGTGTGCTGCCAAACAACTGTGTTTTAGAAGGGTTGGGGGTTTTTTCTGGTCTTATGAGAAATACCACATTGCACGAACAAAAAGTTTGAAGGCATAAGCCTAAAAACACAATCTGCAATGTATGGTATAGCAAAATGATGGCCAAATAAAAAACCCTCCCTAGAAATTGCTCCAAGGTTAAAGAGAGATTCCTGGGGAACTTGTGAAGATGTCAGGCTAGCTCACATCATAACCTAGTGAAAATTAGTTTTTGTTGTCATAAGATGCTCACACATGCACACCAATACACACACATGCTCATATACACTTGTTTACAACAAAAGCCAATTTTCTTTATATTTGTTCTTACGGCTTTAAGTTTCACATTGCAAAAGAGAGTGAGACAAAGACCAAAGACTTCAAGAATTTCATCCCTCTCTGGTTGCCCTCATGCCTGAAATGCATTAACTTTAATGGTGCTTTTTTTGAACTGAGCAGGAAAAATGCAGGTGTATCATAAAGCTGCATTTGAGAGAATAAAGTGGCAGGAAGGCTCTAACTTGGTTAATGGGGAGAGGAGGAAATAATGTGAAAAATCTTGAAATGTGTGCAGAGGGCAAGGTTACCTGAAATTTGAAATGTGAAGAAATAGCCCAGAAAGCTTGAAGACATCATCCTGGGCTGAAAGCATAAATAAACTGAGTAAATGGTGCCAGCTGCTCACTTACCTGCACTCGAGCTTTAGCAGGGCAGGAGCTCCAGTGGCTGCTTGGTGGAGAAGAGTAACTGCTGCAATGATTTCATTTTAGAAGTACCTACAGAAAAAACAACAACAACAACAACAACAAAAAGTTAGATGCTGTGCTCTTTTTTATGGCTGACATTTTAAATTTTGAAATGTCATCATCCAGAATTCACCCCAGCAAGCGCAGGGCGTGTTCCTGCCGAGCTTTGCCAAGCGCTGCTTTGGTGCTTTTTCAATGTGAAAATACCAGCCTTTTTATTGCCCTGGCTGTTCAGGAACGTGATCCTGGCACCAGTTCCTTTTTCCCCAGTTTAACCTTTTTTTTCCTCAGCTCTGAAACTGCTGTGTAATGTTTTGGTAGCTGGTGCCCTGCTCTCAAATCCAGCAGCCCTGAAATCCTCATCGTGTCACATCTCAGTCGCACAGACCCCCAAAACCCAAAACCTGCGTGTAGCAGTGGCACTGCCATAAAACTGGGGACTTTCAGGTAAATTCTGCCTGGCAGTTGCTGTGTATCCACAGCGGATGTAGCCAAGTTTATGGCTGTGAGTGGAGCAGGGTTAAACACTGACGTGGTGCTGAGGTTATTCAAGCAAGAGTGGAGTGAATTAAACAAGGCAGGTAGGAGGGAAGGGGAAGAAATGGGGAGAGACATCACCCTAATCACAGTAATGCAGTCAACGTCTCTGTCCCTTTGCACTATTATACTTTAAATTAATAACATCCATTTTACTAAATATGGTGGCAATTATGCTTGATCTTTTCATGGAGCTCAGTGGAATTACTGTCACTGAAACCACTTACAGCTCGGGCTGTTCAAGATTGCTGGGGTGTTGTTTCCATCCACAATAACCACGGTGGCTTGGGGCTTGGATAGAAATTATAGTGAATAGCTAGTATTTAGAAAGCTTTTAAGTCTGCTGTGGTTGAGAGGCCCCTGGTTATGCACATCCAGCCCTGAGGCTTTATCATTTCAGCCCCTCTTGTCCTGCCACTTGAATTTTATTGTGCCCTTGTGAAAAGCGACACGCAGTATAAAGAACACAGAAAAAGATGGATATTTAAAGCTGCAGGATTTTTATCTGAAACGAAGAAGGAAATATAATCATAGTGCCCCACTGAGATTTCCCATCCAAATCACTTTAAACTAGAGGTGCAAGTCCCTTAAAAATTAATTTGCTACAAGTGTCATTCCTGCAGCAAAGTTAGCACGGGTGTCCCTCCCAGGAAATGTCTCACCTTACTGCAGCTGGAAGCCCCGTGGTGGCTGGGATTTTGTGCCACCAGTCAGGAGTGATGGGCTGCCTGTTCAGAGGAAGTCGGATTTCCTTTGAGGCAGCTGTTCTCCATGGATTGAGCTTTTGTTAGCTTTTAACTGGTATTAAAGAATAGGTGGGATAAGTCCACTGTGAAGTGATACGTAATTGTACGTTTGCCTCACATTTAGTTGGTTAAAACTTTCTGCCAGGAAGAGAAAATATCAGGAGAAATTTCTGTGAAAATGTTACATTTACATTGTGCCCACCAAATGCTTCAGATAAAAACATGCAGCTTTAGCTAAACAGTCTTTCCTTCTGAGATTAAAAAGGACTCTTTGGAGCCTCTCATGGGGTCCTACCCAAATGGAAAGTTTTAGCATTTCTAACATATTTGTCATTATAGGAACAGGCCCATTGCAAAGCACAAGTCATGTGCATCTTTGCATGTAACAGGAATTTTAAATTGCATTGTACTCTTATATTTTTCCCCCATTCAAAGGCTTAGCCACTGATAGGAGATAGAGCCCTCCAAAACCTTCTACTGCTAAATGCATTATCTCTTCCTAAAGCAATGTGTGTCCTTTGGTCTCTTAAAAATTTCCTCGTAATGGAGTCCTTGAAACATCTCGAGGCAGGCTCACGCTGGAGAGCAAGAGAAGAATTATTTGTGGGTGGTGCTATTTTTGCTGAAGCTTGGATTGTAGCTGAAGAAAATGTTGCTGTTAGAGTTTCTCCCACACTCCCTTAGCTGCAAACCCCACCAGTCCCCCACACCAGGGCTGGGTCTCTCCAGGGTGGCTGCCTTAGAGCAGGGAGTGACCTCCCACGCTAAACCACAGCCTGATCGTTTTCTCTTCATCTGGGTCCTCCCCTGGCCCTGTGCACTCGGTACCAGTGCTGTCACGGAGAGTGGGACACTTGGGCAGTGTCAGTGATTCCGCAGATGCTACAGATGATGTGTGTCTGCAGCCTGAGTGGGATGCTGGTCACTGCTGGGTGCTGTTCTCACAAGCCTTTGCCCACCTTGAGAGCAGCAGCTCCTGAGGGCAGGCACTGCTGGAGGAATTCACTTTCTTGTCCCTTTTTGTGGGTTATCAGAGCGAGCGTGGAAGTTGAGATGAACAAATCCTGCGACGTCAGAGCGTGCCAGAAACCTCAGAAAGGGCAGATCTGAGCAATTACTGTCCACTGTGTTTGTCAGAGAAGGGCTAAGTTGACAGCATTCACACCTGGATTCCTCCCCAGGTCAGAGCTTTTCCTGAGCTGTGACCCAGACCTTGGTCTGGACCTGCACTGTGTGGTAGTTCGGGAGCAGCGCGGGGATTGACCTGCTGGATCTGGATTTTGCTTGTGGCTTTGTTTATTTTCTTTCCCCAGCTCGTATTTGAATTAATTTCCCTGCGAGCAAATGCCAGTAGAGTTGTCAATATTCACCCAAAAATGCTCCGTGGAGGTAGAGCCAACAGCAAAACAACATTTAGTGCAAGTCAAAGCAAATCCTGTTCATCTGCAGCAGCAGCATAAAAGGCATGACCCCTGTGCTATAGCAGTTTTCATCTGTGATGGGAAAACATCTTGTCTGACCTCTACTCTGAAAACGGCCAATGACCTTGATCGTGTAAACAGGACAAAATGAATTTAAAGTCTTATCACAGTTCTCATTATGAAATTCAGATTTGTTTGGCTTTTTTTTTCTTTTTAATTTATGTATGTGTGTGGTTGTGTGGGAAAATATAAAGCTTTTTTGTATCAAATAACATCAATCCTTGCACACTCTATGCAAAATTTTGTAAGCATTGCAATAATGCTATGAATTACACAAGGAACTATTTTAACTTTATTACACTTTCTGTATAAAAAAAGTTTGTATTTAAATGATTTCAACTGCAATCTTGTAAAATATATTAATAAAATAATGATTGTTAAGAAGGAAAGAGGTGTTGGGGGTTTTTTTGTTGATCACTGTAGTGATCCATTTCACAGGAGCAAGTACCTGGATATATTTATGCCAAAAATGCTGTAGAAGGTGAAATGAGAATTTCTGTGAATTGCTGTTGGAAGAAAACCCATCCTCAGCAAAACAAAAGGTTTTGTCTTTGGGGAAAGTTGATTCTTTCTTACATTTGCAGAATTTCTCACCCTTGTCCTGGCATTAGAGACTCACGGCCAAGACGTGTTTCAGGCATTGAGGTGCTGCCTGAGCATCCCAAACCTCTCAAAGGGCATCACTTTCTGGTAAAGAGGATCTGGTGCTGCTTGTGCTCCAAACCAGCAGGAGCTCAGGGTTTTCCAGGAGGAACCAGAGCTGGACACACACATCCAGGAATGGATTCCCACCTGCACACAGTGGAGGGAGCAGGAGCTCCAGTCTGCCTGTAAAAAAATAATAATTTAAAAAAGAAAACTAAACCCCAAAACCAGCAGCCTGGACCAAGTCACAGAAAGCCTCTTGGAAACCTCTGGCTGCTTTAATGATCCATCAGTTTTATTTTAATTGGCCAGCTAATCAGCTGCACATTGGTGACTCTGCTCATGCCAGGCAATCACTTCTGAGGGCATTTTGCAGGAGCTGGGTTTTAAATATGAATTTCTTCACCGTAGATTTGTCAGTAAATGAGAGCATTGATTGAGGCTCATTATCTGAACAAACAGCAAGTTTTCAGTCTGGGTGGAAGGTTGTCCGTGCCTTCCCAGCCCTCAGAGAGAGCAATCCCAGTCCTCGCTGCTGGGACACGGCCAGAATCCAGGCTGGAAGAACACTTGTTTACCAGTTTGCAGGGGCTGCTGTTTACCAGGCTCCACATAAGTTGCCTCAGTTCTGTTGGGTGGGCACACACAATCTTTGGTCTCTCACTGGGTCTTGGACTGTTTGTCCTTTTAAAAAAAAAAATAAAAAAGAGAAAAGACATCTTTCAGCTGAACTTCAGCTGCAGTTGTTGGCCTGAATTTGGAATTTCCAGCAAACTGACAGTGAAATAATTCATGAATTAACCCCCATCAAGAAGCACGTTGGCAGGAAGTTCCCGGCACCCCCGTGAGATGCAGCTCTGTGGTGCTGCACTGCTGTGGCAACCAGTGGCCAGCTCCTTCCCCAGCACTGGGAAAGTCCTCACCACCTGCCTCAGAATGGGCTGGGATTTCAGCAGTGGGGGGTTCTGCAGCTCAGCCTGAACAGCAGCGTATTTGCAGTGCCCCCACGCTAGAAATGCTGGGTGGTACTCAATAGCAACAGCATCCTCGCCGTTTTTAAAGTCTGGGAAGCTGTAGTTAAAAACAGGATTTGGCTTTCAAAATCAACTCCTGGGAAAATCATCAAAATGTAATTCCTTCCCAAGTATCTTGCCTTTCACTTTTTAAGAAGTACTTCCCAATTTTTTTCTTGCTTTGCTTTCTACCCCTACAGGTGATTAATTGTTTCCTTTTTTTTATCCTAAATAACAAAGATAAACAAAAAAGAATTACCAAATAAAGAATCATTAAGATAAAATGAGTCAATTTCATACCCTGTAAAATGATAACTTCCACAGCTTAAAATTTTATGTGCAGCTGGGTTTTTGTATTTTTCATCTGAGTTCAGTACAGACAAGTTGCTGCTGCTGAAGTTCAGTTGTTAAATCTGGGTGATTATTTTTTATTTTTATGAACAGTGGCCAGAAAATCAGCAAGGAGAACTATCTGTTTTTAACAGTTTTTCTCCAGTGCTATGACCTTGATTCTTCTCTCCTTAAGCTGAACAGAAAAATCTTCCTCAATTTAGTGATGAAGGTTCAGACCTAAATAGCTCCAATGCCAAATGTATCCCAGAGGAAAATTATATGGCCTCATTTAATAGAGAAGAAGCATGAAGTCAAGCCAGCAGCCAGAACTTGGCTCTTTTCTGCAGTCATTTCAGGATAAAAAGCAGAGTGTAAGTAGTCTTTAAATATTTGATTCACACTATTGGACTATTGTAATGTACATTACTGATACAATCTGCACTTATTAGAACTGGGGTTTGTGAATAGCCCTGCACATAACAGCTCTGCTTCAGGCCATCACACAACCAGGCCTGTGTATCACCAGCTCTGGTATTTTCCCTTTCACACCTACGTGGGCATTTTTTTACCCTATTTCTGGGCTTTGCTTTCAGCCTCCTAAGCAGCACGGCCGTGCAGGCAGAAACCCAGCCCACTGCCTCCTCGCTGAGGAATGCACATCCCCATCTGCTCTGCTCCATTCAGTGGGTGCATGTAGGGAGGGGAGAGGCACAAAACACCACTGATATCTCTCGAATAACCTCCTTTGATTTGGTTTTCTGTTCCACTCACTGTAGCAGAGCTGTCGCCACCAGCCCACACTCCCCCTTGGAGCCCTCATTCCCACCTCTCCTCCCTCCACGCTGCCTGGACCTGGCAGTGCTGGGTTAATGGTTGGACTTGATGATTTTAGAGGTCTTTTCCCACCTTAATGATCCCCTGACAGCCCTATTCCCGTGCCACCCCTGACTCAGACTGTGAAACAGGAATATTTTAAATGACAGCATAACCCACGAGTACACAGGGGACAGTAAGACTGCAGTGCTGCTTGGTATTTCAGCATGTTTTAAAACAAAAAAACCCACTTTAACTAGCCTAAACTCTGCCTGTAACTTGAGTTCAGCAGCTGAGAGCTCCAAGCCAGCTGAAGGATGCTGCACATGATGAGATGGGATTTTACTTGCTGGATATGGGTCTTGCATCTGCTTTGCCAGATGGGGAAGACAAGAAAACAAACAAACAAAAGATAAGACAAAAAACCAAACAAAGCTCTTTTTGCATATTTTACATATTTATACAGGGTTTAATGCTTTTGTGGGAACAAACCAAGGAGGCCCCAGAGCTGAAATAAGCAGTGTTAGAGGTGGGCCATGAGAGGGCCGTGTTTGCTGTAAGGCACACCCAAAAAAACACAACCTGCCTTGAGAAACCAGCGAGATGGAAAACTTCTCATTGCTTTCCAGCATCATCAGGTTTAGAAATAATAAATGACTGATTGGGAAGTGTGAGTGCATATGTGTGTGTGTATGCATCGGACAGGGAAAGGGACATTGCTGAATAATTTGTTATTTTTCTCTCAGTCATAACAACTCCCAAAAGCATTTGGGTATTACAATAAACCCCAATCTCAAAAGAGAGTTTCTGCAACACAATAATCCCGAACCATAATAACTAAATTTGAAAATAGCTATCATCTGCTAGAAAGACATTAAAACATCTATAGCAGAACCAACAGGCTGCTGTGGGAGCTCTGCACACACACTCAAGATTAACACAGAAAAAGAAAGGAGAAAAGCACCGTCACTTCTAAGAAAACCCACAACCCACCACCTACACGATGAACTTTTAAGCACAGAGTGCAACATCCAATGAATTATTTATGAATTAATTTCCAGCGAGCAGTTTAGCAGTCAAAGGAAACACAAACAGGCAGCCCTGCCTGGGGTGACGGCAGGGGACACAGGAGTGCTGTTCCTCTGGCAAGAAGACATTTAGTGGCGTGCCTGATGAGTTGCACACTAATAAAGTTTAAAACAAAAATCCAATTCCTAGCAAACACCAGGCTGTGCGTCAGTATCCCGACACAGCCTGTGACCCCTCTGCACGCTCCAGGGGCACGTGCCCAGGCAGTGCCAGGTGACAGGCACTCTGCCCCCACCACACTCATTTTCTGCTAACCTGAAATACAAGTGCAACCAGCTGCTGCTTGAGGCTAATGATGGAACAACGAAACCAGGAAATATAAAGGCCACATCCTCCTTTTAAATTAATTCTTCATAGCCTGCCTGTAAAATGGGCTGTCCCTGCCTGGCGCTGGAATGGGCTCTGCACTGAGGGCTCCACACCAGCCGTGGCCTTTAGCATGACATTAAATTAATGTTTTGTGGGTGTCTTTCCTCCTCCTAGGCTGAGATGCCTCATTTGACTGTGGCTGCAGCTGAGCCCCAGTCCTGCTGCTGTCACACCGCTGCGTGCCAGGCTCTGAGGCTGACACGCTGCTGAGCACCTTCTTTCCCTAACACAAACATGGATCATGGGCACAAATTAACTTGGGTGGATTCCTGAACTGCATTCAGTAGCTCCTGGGGCAGGTACAGGGGAGGCATGGGAGCTAGCAGGAGAACAGAGGCAGGAGAGGCTTGGGAGAACCCAAAACAGAGCCGGCAGGTCGGCCTGGGTTGGGCTGGGCTTGCTGCAGCTCCCGCGGCATTGCCAGGCACAAGCTGTGCTGGGTCAGAGTTACCTGTGCAAACAGAGCAGCAGCACTTCTCTGATAGCTCCTGCCTGCTGCAGTTGGAAGAGCTTAGAAATGCTCTTTTTTTTTCATTCATTTCCAGAGCAGCACCAGAGTCCTGCTGAGTTCCAGGAGAGGGGCTGAGATTGCTGCTCCCCTTAGAGCCCACACTGGTTTAGCTCGCTGCTCACACGGACTTTTATAATGATCACTTTTCTGAGATTCCAGAAGCCCAGCGTGGCAGTGCACAGTCCTGCCAGCCAGGTGGGGATGGGGGGGTTCTTTTTGGCAGTGCCACGATGGAGCTGTCCAGACAGCCAGCATTTGTCTGTGGGAAGAGCAGCAGCACATTCCCTGGTAAGTCTGACTCACACCCGTGTAAGCTCTGCATGACGGGGTGAAGCCGGAATATTTCAAGTGAGAAGTTGCCCTTTATCCTGACTTCCACCAGGAGGACTGAAGGCAAAGGCAGAGAGATGCTGTGATGGTTTAAAGAAGTTGACTTCATCTGAACCAGGTGAAACATTTAAGACACCTGCCCAGTTCAAATTCTGTTCCACTTTGGCTGTTGGGAAGAATGATCATTGTTTCCCTCCCAAAGCGAGCAGACCAGGCAGAGCAGCCAAGAACAGCAGAATCATGGGATTGTTTTCCTGGTTTCTGCCTTTTTCTTCCTTTCTGTTTTCTCCATTGACTTCTGGACCTCAAACCTTTTCCCCATCCATTAAATCAAATACTTGAGTGAGACAAACCTGATGAGCACCATGTGCCAAGGGGAAGCCTGGTTTTTATCCATTTTTGCAGGAAAGGACACTACAGATAGAACTGATATCACAGAGAGAGGCAGGAACACGATGAGCCAGATGGAAGCTGGTGGGGCCCAAGTGTCCCAAGGTGAGAGGTGGGTAGACACAAGCACCCACTTCCTGCAGTGACTGATGGATCTTGATTGTCCCTTCTTTCCCTCTCACAAAGACTTTTGTAGCACCTAACAAGTGTCTGTCTGGGGTTTGGAGATGTCATTTGCTCCTGATGTGAGGACTGCCTCCATTAGCCATGGCATTTTAAGACATACCCACTGCCATACTTCTTTCTTTTCCAAGAAGATGATGGAAGAGAGCAAAAATGACAGCAGAAATACTTGAAAGCTCTGCAACCCTAGAGCAAGTTCAAGCAGTTCCCACTGAAATCAGTAGGTGTTCTGTCCACATACAGATTTTCACTCACATTTTTTAGGGATGGAACAGCCAGTTTAAAATGAAAGGGCCAAAGTTTGGCGTGATGTGAGTGACAGTTTGGATCCAGAGTCAACTGTAGGCAGATTTGGCTCAGGAGAGTTGATGTGGGCCACTCCCTCCCTGCGAAATGCAAGGGTAAAACAGCCACCAGGGCCAAAAGGGAAAGGCTAAAAATAAATAAATTAATTAATAATAACAATAAGTATCATCACCATCTGAGAGCTACTGACCTCAGAAATATATTCTCATTCCTGCCTTGCCTGAGAACTGCCAGAAGTTTATGATAAGTCTTAGAAGGTGCAGGAATGGAGATGTCAGGCAATTCAGGGTAAACAATTCGTTAAATTACAGTTGAGTTGTTTGCAATTAAAAAACATTTATAAGCTGATAAATTCCATTAACATTGCATGGCCTCTATAACGTGACCCCTAACTGCATATTAAAGAAGGACCCGTCTTTTTACATTTCCATCTCACCACATGAGGAATAATTAGGCGAGGAGCACGTTGCCCAGCCCAGCCCAGGAGGCAGCAGGCTGAGAGCTCTCCCGCACATCTTACAGCCCTTTGGGCTGCCGCAGAAACCTGGATGCAACAGGAAAAAATGCAGCATGCTTGGGGCCACTGAGGAAGTTCCTGCATCAGCTGCAGAGCTGAGCTGGTGCTGCAGTGACTTTGGTGTCATGCACAGGAGTCACTGCCAAGCTGCTGTAAAGTTACGTGGGCTCCAGCAGGTACCTGACTGCCATTCCTCACTCCCTTTATGGGAGCAGTGAGGACTCCAGGGTGGTGTTGTTTTACTGTCGACACCTGCACCTGAACCAAAACATTAAATGCCACGGTGCCAGTGCCTCAGCTGCAAATCCAGAAACACTCCAGCAAATCCAGGAGCAATTGCTCTTTGGTCAAATCTAGAAAAGAATACACTCCCTGGAGGATCTGGCAGTGGAGCGACACTGGAACTGTCCTGGCTTCTTTGGGTTTGCTCTGTGCAGAGATTAAGTCGTATGTAATGATCCTGTGAAATGCTCAGCTGGCTGCAGTCGGATAAATGGCCCATTCTAAATGATCCTCGCTGAACTGCAAAATCCAGCAGGCTGTGATTTCTCACCTTGGGTTCTTCTACACCCCTCAAGATTCCTAGCTGTTGGAATTTATCATGTCCATGAGAAATTAAACACGGTGCATGGCACTTTGGCAATTTCTCTGGCTTCCCTCAACCCCAGGAGCCAAGTGGAGTCTCCTGGAGTCTCACTCCTTGTAGTGGAAAAGGCAGCAGAGGAATTAAAAAGAATTGAAAGGAAAGACTCACAGAGGAATTAAAGCTTTTCCTTTTCTGGCTCTGGAACTGCTATTCAGGACTTCACCCAGCATTCAGATACGAGATTGTTCTGCCTAGAGTAGAATTTAAAAGTGCTGGAAAAATAAGATGGTCCCTTCAGCCATGCCAGGTGCTTTGAGCCCAAAGACAAGGTGTGCTGGAGGAGTGGGGGGAGCACATGGAAGTCAGAGGTGAGGCTGCAAAAGGCCTTTCTTCCTCTCGGGTTCCAGACCACACTGAGGCAGTGCAGTTACGGGTTGGGAAGAGGCTGCACAAATCACACAGGAGGTGCTGGCCGTTCACTCATTGGAGCACAGGCTCTGCCAGCAGCATCATTTGGATGTTTAAAGCCCTTGGCTCTAATTGTAGCACTTCCATGCTGGAATAAATAGTGCTGGGATTACAGTCATTGTGGGAAATGGGATGGATGATGTCCCAGTTCGCCTGAGAGGGGAGGCCAGTCCTGGCTCTGCTGGGCGGGGAGCTGGCAGCCAAAGCCTCTGACACCCTGACAGCTCCCTGCTATGACTTCCCTCTGGATGAGAGGGCTCACGAGGGGCAAAGGGAGGGGCGAAAGCAGACTGAAGCATCCTTTCTGCAAATGCTCCATTTAAATCCAGCTTTACCCAGCCTAGGCTGATGGGCTTGCAGTCAGTTCTGCAGGGGGGTGGGAAGCCAAGGACATCTCTGTCCCCCCAGAAGGGAGCAAGACTCCTGGGGACCAGGAATATTTCCCACTCGTGCAAAGAAATACCAGGCTGGGAGTCTGGCAGGAGCAAGAGTATGCTACCAAGGCACTCAATTCTCACTCAGCTCATCTCTTGCCTTGTGGTGTTTGTTGTCTGTAATGGGTTCAGTGAGTCCCAAGTAGATGGATGAATCCTGTCACACGAAAAACCACAGGCAGTGCTTGGAGGCCTGGACCTCCAGGTCTTTCTCTTTAGAGACAGGCAAGTTTTGAGTCTTTGGAAGAAACACTCGGACCACTGCTAATCATCACTGAAGCCCTGGACACCTGCTGCTGCACGGCAAGCGTGAAGGCAGTGTCACAATGGGATCACGGGGTTAGAAGATAGGCAAATATCACCACTGTGGTGAGAACTGGTATTTTGCTTGGCTAGACCATCTTTCATGCACAGGAAGATAAATTGTATGGAATGCCTCCCTGGAAAGACAATTCCTTTCCTTCCATATTAATAGTGAGAGTCAAAAGTTAAACTTGGCAGACAAAATACATACAGAACTAATGAAATATTGGAGCAGCATCCAACATTAATCCACCTCTGGCTCCTATTTCCTTTCCCTTTCCGGCCAGATGCAGGATTCCCTGTGCCTTTGGTGCTGGGGAGAAGTGAGGAAACAAGGAGTCAACAACAACAACAACAGTACTAAACCTGAAATAACAGTGACTTCTCAAGAAATGGGAGAGCTGGAGGCCTTCAGCATTCAGACTTGGCTCATTCCAAAGAAAAGAAAATAACATCACAACAGAGCAGTGGTAGGACAAACCAGCTCTTTTAAAGACAGTTTTGGGGGAGAATTGAACACTAGATTGAGTTTAGCTCCTGTCTCTAGAAAACTTGGGACTTTTTCCAGAAAAAAAGACAATTTGAGGAGATGAGTCCAAAATCATGGGTGCAGGAGATGCCCCATCCAACACTGCTTTGTTCTGCCGTTCTGTACCAAATGTTACTGCACTGCTTCTGGTTTCTCCCTGGAGCACTTCCCAAGGTGGAAGCTGACACCGAGGATCAAAACACAGCACACTGGGTAATGAGATGCCAGGCACAGGGAGCACCTGGCAGGCAATGTTCTCCAGGTCTCTGTTAATTACCAGTGTTTGCTTAGCAAATAGTTGTTAAACGGCCTCAGTGCACCGACTTTCCTGGGACCACTTTGTATTTCCTGGATGTTCAGCTGGCAAGAGACTGACATGTATCCCTCTGATTATTTTCCCTCTAACTGGCAGAAGTTTGGAGAGGTTGATTTGACATTCCCTGCAGTAGATTCTACAGCCATCAGGTCAGACACCTCTGAGATGCAAGCAGTTGCTTTCCAAAATGATAAAGGCAAGCAAGTAACATGTATTTAATGTGGAACGAGCATTTTTCCACCCCCTGGCTAGACATGAAACCACTGTGAAGAGCAGCACACAGGGATGACTCTGGTTGCACAGATCCCAATCCTGAGGCTCATCTAAGTGAGTTCACCCTGCTCTAGCCCAAGGGTTTAGAGAGATCCGAGTCACCTCCAAGGCAGAATAAACACCTGACATACAGTTTGGAAGGACAAAAGAGCTGAACTTCTCCATCTGGGGCTCTGAAGCTGCTTGTCCCTGCCAGCACCTCGCACTCATCTATCAGGGCAGCCCCTGTCGGGCACAGACCTGCAGGAGCTTCCTTGCAGGATTTAATATTCAGCAAAAAACCATCACTTCTGGCTTCTCATGGCAAAGTGGAACTCCAGCCACACTTGCAAATTGTCATTCTTATGATGAAATTAGGCAGAGCAAACTATTTGTGGAAGATTGACTCTGAGACAAATGCATGAGGCCAGGGTCCAGGAAACCTTGTGCTTAGAACAGTTCCATATAAGCCATTTAATATTTCTGTTCTGCATGAATACATTTCGTGGGACATTCTTCTCTAATATGTACTGAAATCATTAGCACAAAGAAGCTTCAGATAACCTGGATACTGCACCCTTTTCTAGTTCTAGTCCAGTATCTGTCATATTAGGAGAAATGCACACTTAGAGCCCTCTTGCAGAGGTCAACACAGAACTCCTCTATTTGCATCCTACCTCGAGCAGAAGTTGTTCATCTAAAAGGCTTAGACAAAATGTGGGGAAAGCAGAAGTTCAGGAAGAGAAGAGATGAAACAGAACCCACATGACATCACTAGAAGATACCTACAGCAGTTACCTTTTGCTGAAGTCTGGCAGCTTGTATTGAGTTTTGAGACACCCAGGAACAGACAATCTGCTTCCCCGTGTCTGTCTACAGGCTTTTATACTGGAGTCTGGCTGAAACTTATAAAAAACCCCTCTATTTATCCAGAACCACTATAAAAGGAATGATTCCTGATACCATGGAAGCTGACCTTCTACCTTAAGCAGGAAGCCTGTCAGACCATTTAATTTTAGCTGTCAGCTAAAACCCATCAAGCAGCGACTTTAACTGCTGTACACTGCTAAAAAGAGAAGGATGATCCCTCTTATAAAGGTGAACTTTGGTTTCTGAAAACTCATGCTGGTTGCTTCAATGTACGGGTCAGTGCTTCCATTTTCTGGATGAGCATCAGCACCTCTGCACTGAACAGAGCTTTTGATCTGCTGCTCAGCTCTGTGAAACCAGAGCATTTCATTACTCCCTCCAGAGCTTCCTAAACAAAACCGGTTGAAGACGATCACGATTCAGCACAGTGTTGCATTTCAGTGCAGGTGGCATTTTAATGGCTGAACAGCTCAATTAGCACTTAAAAGCAGTTGTAAGCGACTGTTCTCACAAGCAGTCTTACAAGAATTTGTGGGTTCTACTCTGCAGAGGAACCTGTTGGTGAAAGCTGCAAAGCCTTGTCAGGCAGTGTGAGTGGTGCTGGGGAAATTAGAGATGGAAGATCTCGGTTCTGAGAGCAGAAATGAAGGGAGGAGGAGGAGAAGCTGTTGTTCCAGGTGGCTGAGCTCCCTTTGTTCAGAGGACACCAGTGAAGAAATGTTGCAGTCTGAGGGGCAAATCAGCTCCCTTGAAACTGCCAAGAGCTTCACACAGACTGTTCGGGAGCACTAAGTCCCACACTGAGGGGGTTATCTGCATTTTGGTAGGCATGCAGTCACTGCCTTTACTCCACTTTGATTTCTTCCTTGGGCACGTCAGCCCAGGTCCCTCAAGGACACATTAATTTACCTGAGATAGAGTTCAGAGAATAAAGTTCCCATCAACTTTGGCCTGTCATAGAAAGATCAGAGGTTTAGTCATTTAAACTCCCTAATCACTGGCTCCGGATGTTTTAAAAAGACAAAAGAAAAATCATAGTCAAGAACAGTTTTGTTAATCTTACCTGATTGTTATCTGGGTAAAAATATAAAAGAGAATTTTAAAAATCAGTTTCTGTCCCCTGTAATTAGTGCCTGGGGAGCAGATCTTCAGCAAATATTCACAACAATGAAACATTTATAGACATGCTGCCTAGGTTTACCAACAGATTTTCTAGCCGTGTTTCAGAACCAGCATCCAGGTCTTATTAGGCTGCTCTGAAAACTCATGACCTGCACATCTTTAAAAGTATCACAGAAAAAATTCTTTAAAATCACATAGCAGATGTGGTAGAGAAGTGTGTATTGTCTGAATTTCCGCAATAAGTAAGATTTCATAACCAGGCCACAATTTACAGCTGCGAAATTTCTGTTGACTTCAAACAAATAGAATTTGGATCTCTGATCATTAGTCAAATACTGACAAAATTCCTGCAAACAAGCACCAGTCTAGGCAGAAGACTGCTTAAGATATCTGGTTTAGTGTTTGGTTCAAAAGAAAGCCACAGGTGAAAATCCTTCTGACTTGTAAAGTACATTTAACTGAACCAATCTGTCATCTGTGCATCCTGCTTTATCTAACCAGTCTCTCTATTAGCACTCATCACCATGGTACCTGAACCTCTGCTGCTGGAGGTGTTATTCCAATTATTTTAGTGTAGCTGCTGACATGTAACCGAGAGCAAAATGTGAGGTTCTGTTAGAAAAATAATGCTCCAATTAGCTGCTCCTTCTTCGTCTCACAGCGCAGAAAGTCCCACTGTGAGGGATTGTTTCCAGAGCTCGCTCCCTGTGGTGGCCTCTCCTCTTCTCTTGCATTGTTGCCTCTGCAGTGCTGATACAGGACTTTGGCAGTCCCCAGCCTGAGTCACACCCTGGAGCCGGAGCTATTTATGATTCTCAATACTGATCAAATACTGATCAAATACTGATCAAACACCTCTCAGGTACAGTAGCCACTGCTTAGCTGAATTTCTTGCCTCGCCTGTGCTGACCCAATCTATGTAGGAGGCAGCGAATGCCTTTTTCTTATGCGTCTTGACTCCTTTTGAAATCAAAAACTCCTGAGAAGGAGAGCTGTACACATACAGCCGGTCTGAAGGAGCTGCTGGTTGGTGAGCACGTACAAACTGCTTCTCAACAGCAGTTCTCTGGGGCCGGGAATACATTTCATGACTGACAAAATATTTCATCCAGACACAGCATAAGAAAGAATTATAAACAACTTCAGAGACTGTTCCCAAGCTAAATCTTCATGTATCTTCCAGCTCAAAAGTCAGATATCTTGCTTAAAACTGGGATAATCAGCGCTTCAGGCTTTTCACTGTGGACCCTCCTATCCCACCAGCAGCTGCAGCTGCTTGTCAAGGTTGAAAGCAACAGTTGGAAACCACTTCCTTCCACTTCAGCTCTTGTTTCCCAGAAAATGAACCGATAAGGAGATAATAGATCTGAAGAGCAGTGTCTCACCCAGCTGCAAGCAGATCTTCTCCTTGACTTACATCCCATCTGATGGTGAACACACACTGCTGCCTTCCCCATGCTCAACCAGCACCCAGTGCTCCGAGGGAGGAGGGGAGCTGATCTGGGGAACATAATCTGTGGCATCTTAAGGCAACCTGACTATGAAGACAAGACTTAGAGGTGCTAAAGGTCTGTGTCACGCAACTACCACTTGGTCTTGGGGTAATCTTGGTTATACAAAAAAAAAAAAAAAAAAGGAGTTGTTCGATCACTTGAGAAAACATTTTACAACAGAGCTCCTTAAAACACAGGCTGCAGCCCAGTCACTGCTACCTGTGATGGATCTCAGCTTTCCTGGGGATGGCTGAACACCTGCCTGCCTCTGGGAATTGATGAAAGGATTCCTTGTCTTGCTTTGCTTGCCTGCTCAGCTTTTGTTTTGCCTATTAAACAGTTTTTGTCTCTGACATATGAGTTTTTTCCCTTTAACCCTTCTGATTCTCTCCCCTATCCCACTGGAGGAGGAATGAGCAGCTGTGAGTGGGGCTGAGTTGCCAGCTGGGGTAAAACCATGACACAGGAGTTGGGAAGGTTGGGGTTAGGTTGTTTCAGTTTTTTTAAGGAAAGGTTTTTCCTTCTCTCGACAGGATAAAATGCCTTTGCATGACAAACCAGCACTTTGTACGTGCATGTGTACACACACAGACACACACTGGTACTACAGGGCTGAGATCCACCTGGGAGAAATCACTTGCAGAGTTTCCCAGTCAGACTCTCAGCAGAACAGCAAATCTGTTTATTCCTAAGAGGTGGGACTCAGCCTGATCACTGTGAGTTGTCCGGACAGTCCCAGGGAAGAGAACAATCCCAGCTCCTGCTGTAACAGAGCTGATCTGAAATCTCTCCCTGACCATCCCAGACCCCAGTGCTCTCTTTGGGGCAGCGCCTGCCACCAGCCCCCTGTCATAAACCCCCATATCACACACAGGATGATAAAGAGCATCGTGGGGAAAGGAGTTAACTCTGCCAGCAGCAGGAGCCACGCGTGCAAAGCCTCGAGCATCGACCACGGCCGTGGGAACGCCTGCCCTGACCCCATCCCTCACGAGGGGACACAGCAAACAGCTCTGCTGTCCCGTGGCTGTTTCTGCCACATCCCCGGGCTGCAGCTCCCGGCTGGAACGCGGCTGTTTGTGCTGAGCTGTAACGTACCCACAGCAGCACCAACTCTGCCTAATGTGCCATCTGAAAAAGGCACTGCTTTGGAGCTTTGTAGATCATCACGAGCAGCAGAAAGGATTAGCTGGTGGTGTTGGGAATGAGGTGGATTAGGAGATGTGCTGGATACAGCTTTACTGACTTACAACGAGCTGGCGTTTGGAATCGCCTATTTTTGCTTTCTCTTTTTGGAAATGAACCAACAAAAAACCTGGAACATGAAAGGGCTAAATCCTGATTCTGTCTCAGGCAGCAGCAGACGTTCCTTTCCCCCAGCCCTCTCCTGGTACAGGATCTGGCCTGGCCCATGTGACACTGTGCTGGTACTTGCTTTGCTGATGATAACACCCTTAAAATTCAGAGTGTGTTAAAGGAGACATCAACCCCCGTTTTACAGCAAGATCCAGCCCAGAACCTCACAGCATACAAAGTTCTTGAGATATTTTGAGATTAACTAAGACATTCTGACTCACTAAAGACGCCCCCCCTCCAGTGGCTCTCAGAAAAACAGAAAAGGGAACAAACTGCCCAGGTTTTTATACCACAGGAGGAACTTCATCAGGATATACTTCTGTCTCAAACCTGGACAATAAGCACAGATATTGGGTATTGACTGCCAGAACCATGTTAATATTGATGAAAAGTAATTTATTTCTCACACCTGATGAACAAATAGCATCCCCCACAGGACTGCGGGATTTTGCTGCCCGGGAAGTGATGGTTTTACACACACATCAGCCAAGGTTCAACTTGTTGAAGGAAAGTGCCTGTTCTATTAAAGAATTTGCCACCTGAACAACTTTTAACATACAGAGGTCAAATATTTCTCATAGGCATGAAGCTTCTTCAATAAATAATGAGCAGAAAAAAGTGACAACGTCTTTTAAAGAGAATTTATGAAACCAAAGTTTCATAAGGATCAAGGACTTTGCTGATCTGAATCTTTTTCAACAGCCGCCTTTTTGGTTTAAAATAAGTACAACTGACCTTGAAACCCTTCTTGAGAAAGTTTTTCCTTTGAGAAGTCACCTTCAGGTTGGCAAGAGCTGAAGCTCTAATATTCTGTAGTAACACCACCACCACCTCCACTCCCCCAACTGCAATTAAATTCAGATTAAAACTTTACACAGCTGAAAGGGAAGTCATATATTTTGGTTATTCCTACAGTTCTTTTGGCAGCTCTGAACATTGTGGGATGATTTACTTTTTAAACTACCAGGATTTAACTTTTTCCCCAAATAGACAAAAGTGTGAATCCGATGGTGTTACAGAGCTGTAAAGATTTCAGTGTCATCACCACAGGTATGTGAATACAAGTGAAGCAAGACCCCAAACTCTGAATTTTGCTTTATTTTATGCACTGTGGAAAGCAGATATACTCTTCCAGAATATGAAACCTGCCAGCACACCTTTGCTGGGAGCCAAGGAGATAAGAAACTTTCCTTTTGGGTAAGTTATGGGTGTTTTTTCTGACAGCCTCTGTGTCTTGTACACTTATGCCATACTTAATGTACATAAAAGTACAAATATTTTGCATAATTACATGAATGTTAACATTCGTAGTGCCTGTGGCATCAGTTCTAATTTAGCAAAGTGAATCAGTTCCTTTCTCTAACAATTCATCACTGCTGTGCCAAACAGAAAGGCCGCTTCGTGCCTGGCTCTTACCACACTCCAACATTAGCAATTCTAATTGCTAAACTCTTTTAAGTGTTACTCCGCTGGAAAAAAAAACAACCCAAATCATCTTTTTAAAAACACAGAAGTTTCTCCTCTGATCTCAGCTTTGACATAACACAGGCAGAAAGTGGAACAGCAGAATCAAGTTATAATCACGGGTGAAAGTGCAAGACTTGCTGTATTTTTCTTTCCACAGCGTTGTCCTGCCTCGCTGGTCGGTTTTACACGGTCACAGACGGTGTGTGCTGTTAACTTGGACCCCAGCAGCACCAGGACGTGCTTCCAGAGCAGAAAGCAGCTTACAGAGTTTTCACCTCAAATAGTAATTGAGGCAGCAGAGCAAATTCCTAGAAAGTAGTGGGAAAATGCCTAGAAAGCAATAGAGGAAATCCTTGAAAGTCACAGAAAATATCTAGGAAGCACAGGGAAATTCCCCCAGAGCACCACGCAAACTTCTGGAGAGCAGCTGGGGGAAAGTCTTAGTGAGTTTGAGGGGAATTCCTAGAAAACTAAGGGCAAATATAAATTCCTAGAAAGTGGGGGGGAAATCTCAAGGAAGCATCAATAAAATTCCTAGAAAACCACAATTATTTTTTAATTAAATTAATTTGTTAGTTTCATTTTCTGGAAAACAACCAAGATGGAAAGCACCAGTTGACAGGACCAGAGGAAACAGCCTCAAGTCTCATCAAGGGAGGTTTAGGTCAGATATTAGGAAATTTTTATTTCACAGAAAGGGTTGTAAAATGTTTGAACAGACTATCCAAGGAAGTAGTGGAGTCACCATCCCTGGAAGTGTTCAAAAAACACGTGGGTGTGGCATCTGAGGACATGGTTTAATGGTGAACATGGTGCTGGGTGATGGCTGGACTCAATGACCTTAAAAGTCTTTTCCAACTTCAAAACTCCTGTGATTCCAAGAATTGAATTCCTAGAAAGTAATATGACAATTCTTAAAAAGGAACAAGAAAAGTCCTACAATCCATGGGGAGAATTCACAAAAAGCAGTAGGAATTTTCCTGGAAAGCACATGTTGAAAGGCTGTGAGAAAATTTCCTACTAAGTCATTTAAAAAAGGAAATCTGAAAAGCAGCTGGATAAATTCATAAAAAGTAGCAGAAAGTTGCTTAAAAGCACTAAGAACCTTCCTAGAGAGATTCTAACCCAAGGAATTTCTGGAAAGCAGTATGTGAATTCCTAGAAAGACTCCAGACTGAGGAAGTTTTGGAAAATCAAGGATGTTGCCCTAAACCTTCTAATTCAAGAATACCTGAAAGCAACAGGAAAGCCATTTTTCAGAAAGCTTTTGGATACAGGGATTCCTGTAAAGCTGCTGGAAATGCCTGGAAAAGATCCAGATTGAGGCACTGCTGGAAATACAGGGCGGATTTAAAGAGAAGGGGCAGACTGGGACAGTTCTCAAAAGCCATGGGAAATCCCTAGTCCATTTTTGTGGGAGGTGTTTGTCCTCAGGCACAGCAGAGCCCTGTTCTCCCAGTAGGTTACAGCCACCCAAACTCTCCGGGGGGAAGCAGCAAAAGGACAGACACCCCGGAGGGGGATCTGCAGCAGTCCCAGGTGGGCTCTGGTAAATATTTACCACTTTGGAGCTGAAAAACACGGGGTGAGGCAGGGGAATCTCACAAACATCCATCTGGGGAAGGAGAGCGCAGAGCTGAGAGGCTTTTGTGGCTGCTTACATCACATTAATTCAAGAAGCCCTTTACAGTGGCTGGAGCAGAAGAGAAAAGACCCACTCATCAGAACTTATCCTTTGTGGAGAGCCCATCGAATTCCTAATGAGGTTCCTCTGTGTGGTGCAGCCAAGCAAATCCCAAAAAAGCCTTGGCAGAGGACAGCCTCGGTGTGAGTGTGAGCTCCTGCACCAGGGTGCTGATTAACTGCACGACCTGATTATGCCAGTAATTAAAAAGGCAGCGCTGGGCACAGCCAGGCATCCCAGGAGTCAGGCAGGTTACTGCTGTGGGTGCCTAAGACTTTAATCTCTTCCCTCTCTTATTTTGCTCCTCTGTGTTTGTATCTCTATTCTTTCCTTTTTCTTTTTTTCTTTTTTCTTCTTTTTTTTTTTCTGTTATATTTTCCTTTCATTTCTTTTTTGGTTGTTTTTTTTTCCATGGCTTTTTTTTTTGTTGGTGGGTTTTTTGGGGGTTGTTTTGGTTTCATTTGGTTTTGGTTGGTTTTGGTTTTGGTTTTTTGCTTTGCTTTGCTTTGTTGTAATAAAAGCAAGCCCAAAATTTGGCATGAAGTGCAGGCAGGATGGGCTGGTAAAAGGTGGTTTTATGGCACACTGGTGTCTCTGAAGTCACAGGGTTCTGCCTTGAGCCTGGTGCAATTTAGCAATCTTGAAGTGTCCTCTGTGGATCATCTGGGAGCTGCGAGGAAACAGCCCCGTCCTGGGCACACCAGCTCTGCCTCCAAATTGCTTCCTGTCACTTCTGGCCACCACAATCCACCCCTTCACCTTGATGATTTCTCTGATTCTAGCAGAACGCCCAAGCTGCTGATGAAGAGAGCATCAGAGATTGCACAAAAAGCCCAAAGATTTGGGGCTGTCAGGTCCTGAGCAAGTCTGACGGCTGTGCCAGGGACGAGCACGGAAAGAGGGAGGGATGATCCCACCCAGCAGCACCTTCCCTCTGCCACCACTCCACACCCTGTCTGCAGCTCAAGGGCTGCACTTCACTTTGATTTTATGCTCCCCATGTCACACCCTGTGGGTGGGGGGTTGGTTTGTGCAGGAGGGGAATTGTGTCTATATTCACACATAAATTGAAAATGTATTAAGCCTGTCAGTTATCCTGGTTTATGTACATATTTTATTTCTGCTTCATATTCAGCTCTTTCACAGCCACAATATTTTGTGTTCCTTGTATGAAAATTAATAAAAAAAAATTGGATCATCATGAAAGGCTTCATTTCCTTAAGCTAGCAGTGGTGAGAAAAAATTCCATCTGCTTTATGTCACCTCAGTTTCAATCAGTCAAAAGTAAATTTCCATCAACTCAATCCATATACTTTTCCTCTCTGTTTACTCTTCATGTACTGCACGGAATCAAGCTAAAGCGCAGGAAGACTTTTATGGGCTTTTTAGATTAGTGCATATGGTGTTGCACAAAGACAAGAAATACCTCTCGCTTGCACCCTCCTGTTACTGCCCAGGGAAGCCCTGAACACATTCCACACTACATCCTTATTTCCCACCTGGATTTATGTTGCTTCTCTTTACAGCCTTTGAAATTTACTTATATTCTTTCCCTCAGATGAAGAAACTATTCTGCCTGCTGTTGTTACTTGCAGGCTGTGGCTTGGCCACCTCCTAACGTTCCCTTGGATAAAACCTCGAAATATCTCAGCTTCTTCAGCCCAGTTTTCAAGTTTTGTTATTATTTTTTAACCCACTATGATCTGATGGACATTTTTGGCCAGGTGGAATCGACCCAAACACTGTGTTCCCTCTCTGGCTTATTTGGGATGGTGGGAAGAGACCCCACCATGTCTCTTCTTTTACCTGATAATTGTATTGCTCTGCTAATTGCTACCGGCTGCCTTTCTCCCACTACCCCAACACAGCTCACAAGGGAAAACAAAGCTCCACCTGGATTTTAAGAAATGGAAGAAACCTGCCTGCACAGATTTTGGCTGGGAAAACTGACCTTGACCACCCTATAGACATCATCCCTGTGATGGGTCCTGGGGAGCTTCTGCACTGCGCTGCCAGCACATCAGGCTGGAGGAGAAGAAGCACTCCCATGGTGCTAAGAGAGAAAAAAATCTCTGTCCTAACTTAAGGAAGTTTGGGCAGACCTGCTGGCAGATATTCTGGGGAACTGGCGCTGTGGAGATCTGCCCCTCCAAGGCAGGGAGCAGGGGATGGACATTAAATGTGAAAGAGCCCCCAGCACAGAGCCTGGAATGCCAGACTGCTGCTGCCCAGGGTCAGCTGCGAGGCCAGTCCTGAGCCCAAGGCAGCCAAGCACACACCGTGCTTGTGCAAACACTGTGGAATTCATCTGCTTCTTTTCGCCCAAAGCTCGCTGTTTTTTGCCAAAAAGACTTTCCTGATTTCTCTCCACGCCTCTCCCCCACAGCCATTACATGAAAGTTATTTGCTCTCAGTAATTGAGAAGGGATGGGCAGGGCAAGCAAGCCGCTCACATTTTGTTCAAAATCCTTTTTGTGCCCTTCTGGTTTAGTTAAATTTGGTCAGGCTTTTCTGCTGCCCTTTGGACCATAGCAAATAACTCATCACTTCAGATTTGGGACGGTGGAAAGAGAAGGAACAGGAGTGCCACCTGCAGCAGACAGACTAAAATGTAGGTCTCCTGCAGCCTCAGGGATCCAGGTCTGCAGGTTGAGTATCGAGCAGGGATTTTCATTTGGTCCATGTATAGCCCTGACTTTCAGGGAAACCATCCTGTGCAAGGACAGCAAACTCAGAGCTTTTTAAACGTGGGAATCTCTGTGCCGCTCTTTTCCCGAACCACTGGCTGCATGAAGGCAGGTGATGCTTTGGCTTGGAAGGGACCCTAAATACCACCCTGCCGGCATTCTGCTGGCATCACTGTGATGCTTGCAGGAAATACAAAGTGAGCTCCAGCCAGCCCAACGCTGGTGGATTTAGGATGGTGCCTGCCCAGGCCAGCAGCATTTTACCAGTGCCCTGGCAGCAGTGTGTCACCAGAGTCCCAGGGGCTTCAGCCCCTGCAGCTGGACCCTCCCTTCCTCCAGCAGCTGTGGGGGAATGACGGGCTCTCAGTGGCGCTGCAAAGAGCATCACTTCTGAACAATCACACAGTGCATGAACCTGAGTGTAGCAACGAGCAAACCTTCCCGAAATATTTCCCGTGCCAGTCCCCCCGCACTGGGGACCTCCACTGACCACACCTGGTTTTCACATTGTCTCCTGAGGTCTCAGGTGGCTTTTTTCCATCGAGCTTTTCTCGCTGCCCAGCCACAGAAGGGCTGAGATTAGCACCAACACTACTCCTCCCATACTGGGCTGTAGGACTGTAACTTCTGCCCAGGGCTTTGAGAAGGACAAGCAGGGATTGCACTTGGAGCTGCTGCTGCCTTAAATGTTCTTTAATATCAATTTGCTAATGTCAGTCTTCTAATTTAGTGAAAACAGACTTACACAGTAACACCTAGTTATGTTTTCAATCAATCAGCAGGCAATTAATGGACAATCCCTGTTATACTCTGCACTCATGGGTGGCACAGAACTCAGCCACAGTGAGAAAAGATACCAGCCTGACCAGATCTTACATACACACAGTTATAACCTCTTTTTACCCTTTTTTCCTGAAGTATAACAACGCAGAACATCTGAGTTGCCCAATGTCTCAGACAGCCCGGCTCTGACCACAGGCTTTCCAGCAAGACGTGGTCACAGACAGAATCCTCATGTGCTACTGCACATGATTTCCACAGGCAGCCACAATCAAACAGTCCTTGGGGTTCCCCTGGCTCCCAGACCTCCTGCACTGCTCCTCTTTCACCAGCACTGAGGCTACAGCCAGCTGAGCTGCTAAGGCACAGCTCACTTTTATCCACAAGCCAGCACAAATTCTGCTGCAGCATTTGGGAAAGAACGGGCAGCTCTCACAGAGCATCTCCACAGAGCAAAAACCCTTTTGGGAATGTGGCAGAGGGCAGCACATAGGGGAGCCTTGTGGGAAGAAGATGCTCTGATCTGATCACACAGGCAGGATTAAAAGCATGTGCACAGAAGAAGTATGTCAATTAACTGCCCAAAAAAAACCCCAAAACCAAACCAAACCAACAAAAAAACCCAAAACAACTGTAAGTTTTCATAAAACATCTTCTATCAGAAAAATCCCATTTCAGTTAAGACATTCTGTGGATGCTTGCTTGCTAATGATTTCTCATTAAAGAAAAACACAGGTCATCCCAGAAGCATCTTGGCAACATCTGTCTTCTAGTCTGAAAATGTCAAGATGAAGCACTTCAACAGCTTCAGCAGCAGCGTGGTGTAGCTCTTGCTTCTAAATACATTCCTGTATTTACTTTGCATTATGGAAAATATCAACTGTTTCAACTGACCAAACAAACAAAACCTATACAGCTTTGTGGGGCCTCAACCTCGCTCTTTAAAGCTCATTTTGAAAGAGGTATTCCAAAATCTAGTAATTTTCCAGGCCTGACAATCTCGTTTTAGCCCATGCTCCTAACATGGGGAGCAAAACAGGAGTTCGTGAGGGAGGACACAAATCTTGTCTAACCACCAGCCCAGTTCAGGTTCACAGAAGAAAAGCCAAACAGACAGAAGTTTTTACAAACCCACTGAGGTCGATAGTGCAGTGCTTGCTACCCTTGTCTGGGAGAGCAGGTCAGAAACAGGGAATCCAAGAGGACATCAAGACATTTTTTCTTTCATTGCAGGATTTAATACACCAGCGTTTGATGGCTGATGGCATAACGTGCTGTCAAAGCCTCCTTCAGCTTGTTGCAGTGAACTTGTGGTTGGAAATCTTTCCATGATAGCCAAGCAAAAATTACTGCACATGAAAGTTTTTCTTTCATTTCCTGAAAGCATCAGGAGATCACGTCCAGATTGTGGCCCTTTATTACACCCTGGAGGACTCAGAGTGTACAGCTGGGTCCCTAAGATGATGCTTTAGGTCTTTAACATGCCTTTCAAGCATCTGTATGGCTTTAAATGTGCCTTCCCCAGAAGCAATTGAAACAGAAAATTGCCTTGCCTACTTCACACAGATGCAGAAAAGACAGGGAAAAAAAAAACAAAAAAACCAACCAAACTAAACTACTGCAAAAGAGAAAATACAAGTATGTCAATGAAAAGGAAAACCAACACCAAAGGCATTGCAGATTAGTGGAGCACATCTACCAAGCTGATTTTGCTCTGAAAACTTGTGAGCAAGCTGATGAATCCCAGCGAGGCTGGAGCAGCCCCGCGGATCCTCCCAGGGGGAGGTGCTCAGCAAGGCAAGGATGAGGCCTGGTGGCTTCCACAGAGGGAGAATCCACGGGTCTTTTGGAATTTCTTGAGCTGCAGTGTACAGATGCTGGGATGGGAGGCTGAAAGAGACCCAAACCCCTCAGCCCCACAACCAGAGATCTGGGATGAGAGGGAAATGCTGTGCTCTGGTGTTTATGAAGAGAACCATGAGTGGGAAGGTCTCAGCAGATGAGCAAGCAGACACAGACCCCATCCTGTAAAGACAGAACTGCCCTGGCTCCCCCCAAGCCCAGTTTGATCCCACTGACTTCCCACTGAAGAGCCCTTTACTCCAGCATCAATGGCTCAGTTAATCCTGCAAATAAACCAGGATCTGGCCCCAGACAGGGAAAACAAGTCCAAAAGGAGCAGAAATATCAGAGTGCCCTCCCAGCAGAAATTAAATCTTTGCCCCTCACCTCTTATCAAGCTTAATTATCTTGAAGGGATGAAGAAGAAGAAACGCTGCGAGGGGCCTGGCAGCCTCCTGTTGGTGCCTATTCCCTCTCCTGCCCTCACTGAGTGGGAATTAATTGCTGTCAGACCAGTATGGTTGAGGTCCAGACTGGAGGAGCCAATGCCCTGCACTCCAGTGGTCTGAAGCCACCTGCAGCCCCGAGTGCTGAGCCCTGGCTGCTTCCTGAACTCATTAAAGAGGCTTCCTGGGCCTGAGCGTGCTCCTGAATTATTCAAGAGGATGGGTGGGCTCCAGAGCAAACAAACAGAGGCATCAGTAAGTGACCTTGGGCAGAGGCACTCTGTCACCCGCGGAGAGATCGCGGCAGGCTCCGTGCCCCTTATACAGGGATATTAAAAAGATTAAAATAGAATAAATAATGCCTTCCCCACCAGTCTCCTTCACTTCATATGTTGACAGTTTTCCTCCCAGCAAGGTACACTGCAGAAAGCTGGAGCTTTACATTTGCTGACTGCAGAAACAGCAAACAAAATCTTAGTCAGGAGCAAAAACCAGAGAGTTCTACATCTGCAAGCCATAAGTGACTGGGTTTTTAAATTTAAAATATAGTCTTTAATTAGTACTAATCTAGTTAGTTCCCTAGAACTAAGATGTAAGTTTGCTATAAATCTTTCAAGTGCTCCTGAAAAAAAAAAATTTATGCTACTGCTTTCCCTGTGTAAGCCATCATTCTCAACTGAGTCATTACAAGGTGGATGCAATCTGAGGAGTCAGTGCTGCTGGTCTGAGGGTTGGCCAAGCACACATTTATCTTCTGTTGCAGAGACAGTGGAGAAGTGGCTGGAACAGATGCACTTATACAGACTTTGCTGCCAGAAAATGGCATACCAGCCTCCCTGACTTTGGGATTGTTCTGTGCTGCTTTCAGAGTCCTTGTTTTGACCAAAGTTATAAGATAACAGAGTGGCACAGTCAGAAATATCAGCAAAATGACTCCCTGCTGGACCGTCTGTTTTTCCTTGTTATTCATGTATTTTTCTTGGACTCTTTTACTTTCTGCAGTGCTAAAATGCCACCCCCTGCACAAATTCAATAGTTACACCCTGGAGCTGATGATCGAATTATCTCACAATTGCTGCCTAAAGAGGTTTAAATCAAACAGAATACATTGGCTGTTTTTATTCTGAGCGCAAGGGGGCTGGTTCCTGAATTTTCAATCACGTTAAAGTGGGGAATCAAATTAATCAGGAATTGGATGAAGTGGAAGGTTCTTGATCAAAAAATTTATTGTAAAGTTCTCACATGAATTAAACCTGTAGACTAAGGAAGCAGCTACACTTGGCTTACCCGAACTGAGGGAGTTTATGTCTGTTGGAAATGCAGCAGAAGAGTGTCACCTAATGGCCAAACATTTTCAGGGAACTGCTCTGTCCTTCCTTCTCTCCCTTGCCATCATTCCCGTGTTACACCCTGCCCTGTTCTGCACGATACAAACCAAAAGAAGCTGTCTTTCCTATCACAATTTTGTTTTTTTTACTTCCCTGTCACATATTGTGCCTGTACACCTGAAATCAAAACAACCTTTAACTTATTTTCTCCTCCTGTAATGTATCAGTGGCTGCTGTTGCATTGAAGTCTGAATTGTGTGAGGCAGCACAGCCTTCTTGTCCTCACACCAAGGGTGTGGCAAGAGTCAGATACCCCAAAGAAAGGCACAGAATTCCTCAGGAGCTTTCCTCCTAAGCTCCCAGGACTAGAAGTGATTTGTGCCCAGAAAGGCAAGGTTTCATCCCTTCTGCATGGAAGGAAAGCAAAGGCAGAGCCAAACCTCCCTTTGCTGTCCCAGGAATATGCCTGGAATTGCCAACTTTGCAATTCCAAAGTGAGGCTTGAGGGGTTCTGCTGCCTAATGATCCTTAACTTGGATGGAAAGGGCAGTGGAGGTTGTGCTGTGACAGAACTCTCCTGTGTTCCCGATTCCTTGGTGCAGTTTTTGCTGCAGGTGGTTTTTGCAGCAATCTAAATATTAAATACTCCAGCAGCCTGTTCCCAGGACAAGGTCAGTTCCAGAGGCGAATGGAAACACTGAATTAATCCGATCAATGTTTTATAACAAATGAAAAACTTGCAAATGTATGTCCCATACATAGCTTCTGTAACAGTGCCTGCCTTCTGTGTCCAGAAACTGTCTTATTTTTGCAGGGAATGGCTTTAGATGGAAAGCAGTACTTTTTGTCCTTGCTCAGAGGTCACTAAACCCATGAAATTCACCCAGCTATACCAGCAGAACGCAAGAATCTCCAAAATCCCCTCTGATCTAAAGACTAAATTATGGGGTGTTTTATTCAACAGGATTTCTGCTCCTGTGACCAGCTTCTCATTAACCCAGCCTCTGGCACTCTTGTTTTGGACAAGCAAATGCACACAGGTTAGCAAAATAGCGGGGCAGAGATTTTCTTTTCATTTATATTCATTTGCAGACCTAGAGAGCAACGGCGCGATCAGGGCTCGTTAGCAACACAGCCAGCAACATCAGCAAGAGTGGGAAGGAAGAAAGAAAGAAAGAAGGTCAGGAAGCCAAAGAGACCAAGAAAAGGACTCTGAGACTCTCTGGGTGCCCACCTGCCAGTCCGGCAGGTCCCAGGACAGCTCTTCCCATCACATACTCCCAGTAACCCACTTCCTTCCCACTTCCACCCTTGCCAAGAGCTACATCTCATGAATTTCCTATTTTAATCACTTAGTCGTATTTTCCAGCACATTCATCATCTCATTAACAGTAAATGCCTTTATTAAGTTAAATATGAAATCCAGCACTAAGCTGCTCAAAGGGGTTTTTAGGTGCACGGACAGGTTTCCTTCTTCCCTTCTCCAATCTTGTAGCATCTATATTCAAATCATTCTTGTATATATTCACATAATTGGCTGGTCTCAATCTTTAATTAACTGTATTTGTATGGAATCTCACTTTTCCTATGAGGAAGTAATATTTAATACACTTCAGTGTTCACCTATCTTTTCATGGAGACAGAAAAAACAGAGCCTGATTAATTTTATCCATTAGTTCTCTGTTAATTTGAATTATGAGGAGGGGAGAGAGGAAATATATTTAAATGCCCAATCCTTTCTCACAGTTCATCTATTTTGGGGTTCCAGAAAGTGGGCCAAGAACATAGAAATTTTCTGGTTTGTGATCTCTGACCTGGACCCTGCTGGCCTGGCCTGACCCTTGTCAGGAAAACTTCCCTTGCAGGGAGAGACCAAAGAGCTTCCGTTCATTTGATTTCACCAAGGGAAGGGTAAGAGGTCTCTAAAGTATCCACATGATTTTCTATCAAGGAAGAGCCCTTTAATCTATCAGACAGGGGCAGGACAAGACCCAGTGGCTGGAAGCTGAAACTGGATCAATCCAAGCTAAGTATGGGGAGTCATTTCCTAATTATTATTTTTCTACAAAGCAAAGGGAGTAATTAACTATGGGAACATCTTCCATTAGTGCCTGATAGATTTTCTATCACGGGAAGTGCTTGAACTACAGAGTGTGGACACATTCAGTTCAATCACACAGGGCCAAGCAGAAGGAAGAAGGTGACTCTTACTTCCAATTGTGCCACTGGTGAAGGAAACCCAGGAAGCTGGCCCCACGCTGGTGCCAATGGCTTTTTTTAAAAGCAGATTAAAAAATTGAACTGGATGAAAAAGAGAAGTAAAAAACAATTCAGGATTTAGAAAAGTAAGAATCCACAGGATGTCTGAAAGGTCAGATTTGTTTAACAAAAAAAAAGTCAAAGCCAGTCAGTATTGGGAATGAGTGTTCTCCAAGAGAAGAAATATTGGTGCTGGGTGGAGAAACGCACTGTAAGAAACTACACATGCTTGATAAGGTGGAAAATAAAAAAGAAATTAAAAAGATAAGGGCTTTTATTCTTCCTAAAAAGTCTTGAGTGGGTTTATCTGCAAGAGCTCTGTGTTCACATTAGCATCCATAGGGAAGCCACAGAGTAACAGTTCGAGCAGCCAAGCCTCCACAAAACCCTGCTGGGATGTCTCTCCAACAGCTTTTCTCCAGCAGTGGGATGGGGCAGTTTTTGGCACAGTTATGTTACTGACATCCCGGAATCAAGGTGTTGCCATGCCCTCAGTCTTGTGAAAGAGGGTGTGGTGTGCTGGCCGAGCGAGGAAGGACTTACACAGCACAGCCCCGCTGCCTTTTGTTGTGGTTCTTATTGTGAACCCAAAGGGAGTGAGAGGAATGGCTGCAGTTTAGGGAACACCCAGGATTTTCTAACTGATGGAGAGTGATGCTATAGGTATTGTCACTGTCCAGCAAGGGAAAGCGATGAGAAATCCCAAGAAGGGACTGGAACTCATATCTGCTGTGCATTTCAGGAGTGGCCAGGATGAGAGACACCCTGAAGGGAAGGCGCTGAGATGGGGAAAGCAGGCTGCTCAGAGGGGCTGCTCTGCTGTGCTGCTCTGAGCACTGGAGATGGTGCAGCCCAGTTGCCTCAAGATTTGAAACTAAACAGAAATGCTCTGCAGTCCCTTGCAACATCGGGAAAAGGTTTCTCCACCAGTGGGGCTGATAAGCTTTCTCTGACATTTTAAAATACTAAAGTCCCATTAGGACAAGTGGGCCATGCCCAGAGAGATGTGGAGCAGCCCCTCTTCAGAGGGACCAGTCTCTGGGAAAGACAAGGGCTGTGCCAGGAGGCAGCAGTGGAGCGGGTCACTCACCTGCACCCCTGCCTGTGCCAGCAACTCCAGCTCATCCCAGCGCCCAGCCGGGCAGGAGCCCAGCACTGGCTGTGCTGTTTGCTGCAGCCTCACTTGTTCCTCACTACACAGCAAGAATGACTTCCTGATCTGCTCCCGTATTCTCAGAGACAAATTTGTGGGACGTGGTGGGCTTTGGGAAGTAAAAAAGGATTTCTACTTGTATAAAATGGCACCAACAATGCCTAATAAAAAAAATCAGGTCCTATCCTCCCTTCTTTAGAGGGAGGGGAATCCCTGGATTGAAATGTTCAGGCAAAAATAGATGAAGAGATAAAATAGGCAGAAGTCTGAGCCTACAACATTGGGTCTCTGTGACAGTCTGGGTACATATTCTCCTGTAAAGCTCCCTGAATATCCCCTGTACTTCACGCCATTGACTGAATGGCAGCCTGGAGCTGTGTGAGAGCACAGGAGAGCTCCCTGCTTTCTGTTTTTCCCATGGGATGACTCCATAAATGGTGGGGGTTGCATCACTTGGAAAGTCAGAGGAGACAAAAAAAAATCCTGATGACATTTTGCAGGTAGTAAAATGAAAAGAAAAGAGAAGGCACAAAAGAGTTAACTTTGGATTCAATCAGAGTATGACCAGCTAATTGATGAGTAGGATGTTGGTATTATTAATGGAAAAAATTAAGGTACCATCACTAAATGAATAGACAGGGAAGAGTCAACCATGCTAACAGATGTCACCAAATACCAGAGCCAGGAGACAGCTAAATAATGTCTTGTAATATCAGATACACACTGGTGACCCAGTGCTGCAACATGAAATGAAAATGAATCAATAGAAAGTAATGAGAGAGAATAATATGTGGATTAGTGAGGACAGAGATGGATTTCTGATCTAGGATTTTCCCCAAAAGACAGCTATGTGCTCTAAGAACTATAAATCTTTAATCAGTTCATCAAGTAGCTCAGTTATTCCTCTGTGCGTTCACTCAGGGCTGGAGGAAATACCTTCTGCATCTGAAATTTGGGCATGGCAGTTTCTGGGGCTGAGCAGAGGTGCTTGGCTACTGGAGTGGATCTGGATCTTGGAGTGAAGGGCCTGAAAAGAGGGGCATTGCACAGGGGTTACTACCTGCCTTGGAAACGATCCAGCCAAGGCTGGACCATGATTAATCCATTTGGTTGGTTGGGTTTTTTAACAGGCAAAAGGGGCAGGGGATCTGTTGGGTACAAGCTGCTTGCTGAGACAGTCACAGAAAAGGGCTTTGTTCCTGGTCCAAAACCTTTAATATTTGGTTGAAAGGAAAATGCAAAGCAATGGGGACAGAGTCCAGAGCCCAGGCCTCTCTTTCACTGGATCCCACTCCATTCTGACAGTAATTTCTCTCTCTCTCTGCCACCAGTAGAACCCAAATCTCTATAATTTTTTTGCAGTATTCTAGCTCCAGACAATGGAGGAAAGGGTTCCTACTCCAGAGCAGCCACTGTCTCAGCCACTCTATTGGGAAAAGTGGGTTTAGACTCTCTCAGGAGAAGGGTAGAAATGAACTCCTGGTTTCCGGTGCATGAGCACATGCTGTAACTCATTATAAAGAAGAGATTTTGCCCTCAGCACCCCTCCTTGCTCTGGTGATGTCTTAAAATCAAGCTGCAGCAGTTACGTTTTGTGGGAAGCTCTGTACTGAGGCGTGACATCACCCTGGGAACACGTCAGAGGCTGAGCCCCTTGGAGGGGAGGGCCAGCTGTGCCCTCATTTCTGGGTCTCTGGGGGTTCAGAGGTGGGGCAGCAGGAGGACGGCAGCTGAGTCTGTTAAGAGTGTGGATTTTATTAACCCATAGCTACAAGTGCCAAGAAGTAGAAGTTTCTAGGGGTCATGCAGATTTAACGTGGTAGATTTTGGTATGAGGAGAAAGCACAGTAAACTTTGGATCTCATTTTTTACCTTGCCTTGACCCCATTTGTGCTTCAAACGAGAGTTTTCTAGAAAACTTTCTGAAGTCGGGAGATTTATACCTTATTTCCAAATGGAACAGACTTTGCTGAAAATGGCATGGATTTTACCAGGTCAATACAATTTATGATGAAATAGGAGACGTTTAAATCTAGTTCTACATAAATAGCCCCAGCAGGAAAGTAGTGGAGCCTGATAAAAAAAAAAAAAATTAATCCATTTTTAATGCATCTGCATCAGAAAATGTAACATCAGCCAAGGAGATCTCAAATCCTTCCTGCAGAGGGTAGGAAAGGGAACACACCGCACACGCCAGCGAGCGTGTGGGCAGACTCGCTGGCTACACTTTTTCTAAAAGGGTTCATACCACCTTTCCTGAAGCGACATTCAGGCCATATTCAGTGCCAATGTTATACACAGTTAACAGGCCACAGTTTGGAAAGTAATTTTCCAAATTATGAAGTAGAAGGGTAAAGTTGGCAAGTGTGAGTGCAGCAACCACTGCGGGCGAGGTGGTGGGAGCCAGGGGGTGAGGGCACCAACCTGCTCTGCTGAGACCATATCCCAGTGTGCTGGACCCAAAATCCAGGCTGCTAGAGAAGAGAGATGCAGCAGAAACGTGGGAATACGTGCACTTGTAGAAATAGAGGAATTCAGTTCCTCCAAGAGGCATTTGGTCGAAGCCCCACCAGGCTCTCACAGAGAGCACCTTGCACTCGCTCTGCTCTGCAGCAGCAGATGGTCCATCATTGCCAGCAGCTTTATGGCCATCCAAACCCTCTCAGATCTCTGTTCCTTCAGCTTGCACATCTTTCAAGAAGAAAAACAGGGAAAAAACTACCTTGGAAGCTGGGCTTTACTGCCTTGAGCCAAGATTCACATGATACCTTTTAACAGCCTTTCCTTCCCCGGTTTTCAATTAACTGCTCTGCACTGAAGATTGCAGGCTGTCAACTCATGCAAAGAGTAAATCCTTTCCTAGAGCTTTTGAAACTATTTTCTCAGGCTCCTGACTGCAGAGGGCTTTGAACAAGCTGTTTCCAAGGAGCAAAAGGAAAATGAAGTGAATGGTTTGTTGCAGTTAGCAGCGTTTCTCCCAAGGTGCTTGTGCTGCTGCTCTGCTCCGGGGAGGAGGAGCTGTCACATCTCAGTGGACTTTTTCCAGGCAGAGTCATCAGTTTTGACTTCATATTTCCTTGGGGTTAGATGGAAATGCCTCAAGACTAAAAGTAGGAGGCAGAAAGGCACCTACCTACCTCTCTATCACACACAATCTGCGAGAGGTGAGACAAGAAGGGGCTACAGGATGTTTCCAATTTGCTCGAGAGCACAAAGAAAGAGCAAAAGGGAACTGAAATGCTTTAGTAAAACCTGATACTCCTCGTTTTTCAGGCGATGACCAAAATGGAGGTGACATTTGAAATGGATGCCTGCTTTTCCAGGAATTTGTCTGAAAACTAGATGTTGCTGTACTCCAATAACTGATGCTGCCAAGAGGTGGTGAGAAATACAGGATTTAAAGAGAATCCTCCACTCTGAGGACATGAATAGAGCAAATTAGAAACCTTTTAAAAACCAGAAAATTGGATAAACTGTGAAAAGTGACCACAAGTCAACTGAACTATGTTAGCAGGTTGCAAGAGGGACCTGAAAGATAGTAGCTGGATGTGGGGAACAGGCTTTTTGTTTTGGGTTTGGTTGGTTGGGTTTTTTTTTTTTTTAATTCAAAAATCATTTCAGTTCCTTTGTATAGAGAGAGAGACTACACAACCTTCCAGACATGACATTCCAGATTAATTTTTAATTCTCTCATAAAGGGGCAAATAGGAATGAATAAATAATGGCTGAGAAGGCAGAACAAAGCAGTCCCAGAATCACTGTTCCCTCTAGGAGGAAAAAAAAACCAAAAAAACCCAAACAAACAAACAAACAAACAAACAAAAAACACCAAACCAAAAAACAACTAGCAACAACAACCTTATATAGAATAAACTTTCACACCCAAACCAAAAAAGCCACATTCACCACATATGCAGCCACAACACTATTCCCTGTATCCAGGCTTGCAGAGAGGCAGCTCTGAAGACTGCTCAAAGAAAAACTGCAGTGTTAAAATCTGTTTATTTTTCCATTTCCATCATTGATTGCTTCCAGATAAGGAAATGTACTACAAAGTCACTTGGGAAGCAGCCTTTAATGTGCCTCCAAGACTTCCTGGGTTTTTTCTGGTCATTTCATCATTAAAAGATGCTGCTTCAGACCACTGGACTGGGGCAAAGCAACCTCAGCACCCCTCCCATTGCATATCAACATTTATTGTTCCTTTTCCTGTTAAAGGAGGCTTCAGAAATTTCTCAGAAAAAGAGGAAAAAGACTAAGGAAGAGGAACTCATTGTCCCATCAGCACAAGGAGCAGGGACAAATATAACTATGTGTATATACACCCTTAAATGTGTATATATGTCCCTTCCTGAAAGAGGGACAAAGTGCAGCAAACTACATCTCCCACTGTTTTACTGTAATTTGTCCCCCTCTCAGGATATTTCCCTTGCCAAGAGGAGGGGCTGGAGCCCTCCCACCTCCCTCCCTCCTCCAGCATCTTGGCTCTAACCTGGCACAAACCCTTTGCTGCATTTTATATAACTTCATTGGTCTGACTTTCCAACTGCTTAACAGCCCTTATCAGCAAATAAAAGCCTCTAGCAGCAGATGAGCAAAGTGATTGAGAAAGCTATAAAAACTGAAAAGAGAGAGCTGTCTGTAGTTAAAACAAGCCTCAGCTCCTGCTCCCCAGCCAACTCCCCCAGTAAGTACGGAGGAATAGCAGGTTTATTACCCTCCCTTTGATTGTATGTCATCATTACAGCATTGTTTTCCCACATACCAATTCCTTCCTAGCTCTCACTTGCAATAAAACCCAGAGATTTGGGTTCTTTTAAAAGATTAATGGACACAGCTGCCCTCATACTCTAAACTTGTGAAGTGGCTGAGTATCACTCTTGAAATCCCAAATTCTGGCAGTTTTCTGATGGGGCTGGAAGTCAACGATGTCGTGAATTACAGTAGGGTTGTTGGAGGGAAGGGGTTGGCACTGGGGAGAAATGAGACCTGTTGAGGGACAACTCCTCATAAAGAAATGTCAGAATTAACCAGCGTTTTTGATGAAAACAACAAACAAAAGTAAAAACAGTTTCCTTACAGGTTTTCAAAAGAAAATAAAGCAATTTTGCATAGAATGACTTGAGACTTGTCTGTGCTCTGCTTTGAGGGCGAGTAGGAAGTGATGCTCAAAACAAAGCATAAAATCATTGCTCTAAACACAACAGTTCCTTCATGTGGGAGCAAAGCAGCCTTGGGGTCTGATTTGGAGGTGCTGGAGTGGCTGGGACGTGCAGGATGAGGGTGGGAGCCACGTGCCCAGCGCCATGGGCAGATTACACAGATCAGGACAGGAGGTGCAGGGATGGAGCAGTTCCCAGGTAGAAGAGCCAAAGAGAGGGGAAAAAGGGGTCTTTTGGCTGGAAAAACACAGAAACTTGGTCACTTTCTTTTGCTGGTGGCTGACGGTTTGTAAGCAAGGGTTGATTTCTGTTTGTCTCTCCCGACCCCAGGAGGATTGATGATTGCCCTTGGCCCTCAGTGAACCCCTCATCCCTGCAAAATGTCCATGCAGAGGCTTGCTGTGGATCTGTTAGGTCCCCAGAGCCATCCCACGGTGCCCCCTCAGCTGTCGGGCCAGGCACAGGCTGACAATTCGTGAAGAAACACAGCAGGCTCTGGAAAGGCACGCGGCTCACAGGGGCTCAGAGGGACAAGTGGGTGACCCTTTCAGCCCCAGGGTGACACACTGGGCTGGTAGGGCAACCTCATGTTCCCAGAGCTGGGGCTCAGTTCCAGTCCTGGTCCCATGCCTGGCCAGTTCCCAGGACAGGACCAGCTGGGACTCCTTGCTGGCACCATTTTGGAGGCAGGCACAGGTGAAAGTAAATCGAACGTGACCTTTGCTACAAGCCTGTGTGGGCTGTCAGGACCCAAAAGAGGAAACCCAAACCCGCGGAGCAGCAGTGAGTCTCTTGCCAACCCAGAAAAGCTGTTTTCACTCTAGCTCTGATGTCTGCATTTAGTATTCATTGCCATGTCACTGATCCTCATGAATTCCTCCCGTGTGCATGTGCCTCTCTCATCCATTTCTATCAGCATCCCACTGTAATTTATTATTAGTTAAGAATTAATAGACACTTGGAAGTATAATGTTACATTTTTGTCTTCTGGTGCTCTGAAGCATTTCATGCAGCAGATCAAGCATTAAATCTGTCATGTAAACACATTATTTTGTCATGTGATGCATTATGATAGCCCACTACCAGGAAAATGAAAAGCACTTAAGGGTTCGTGTTTGATGTGCGCTGTCAACAAAACTCAGGAAGAATTTATAAGGTGTTGTGGTTTAATGAGTACCTGTTTAATAGGGTTTGAGTATCATTCAAAAATGTGGCTTTACAGGAGACATGCGATACATTGAATTTCAATGTGAATTATAAAGCCCAGTCTAGATCTCCAGGCTTCTACACAGCAAAGATAATAAGATCCAGGGAGCTGTTTAGTAGCAATAAATCATGACCTTTTCTTGTCTTCTTTTGGAATATTCCTCTCTACTTCATCAGGTTTTATGAAGCTGCGGAATTCATGTATGGAAGTGCCGTCCAGTATCTTTGATTAGGGCAGAATAACTCAGCTATAGACAGGGAATTAATGAAGAGAAAGAAGAGCTGATAAATAGGAACACCACCAAACACCCAGTCACTGACAAGCCTGGGAAAGTTTAAGGAAAAAAAAGGAGTTTCTTCATGACTTGGGAAAGCTTCAGTGAGTGTGTTTCCAGGTGGAATCTTCACCCAGCAGACTCCAAACAAAATCCCCTCTACACCTGGCCAGGTATATCACTACAGCAGCACAAAAAATGGCAAAAATCTGAACAAAGATGGAATTTCTTCTCCCTTTCCTCCCCAGGATGCTGCTGGGAGTGCTTCCCACAAACTGAAACAAGATGGAATGCCAAAAAAACAGAGAGAAGCCTGAGGATAAATCCCAATCCCTTCATTAGCCCACGAAAGAACCAGCCAAGCACTCCTTATAGAGGGAGCCAAAGGTGGATCCACCAAATGGATCCAAATTACCGCTCGCCTTGACCTCATGGTACACAGTTCACAGGGTAAGAGTCCTAAAACCATCTCTTCAGACAGCTTTGGTTAGAATTCATCAAGACCTAATGCAATTAAATGCTCTAAGTTATTAATACTAACAAGATTTACTGCTCCCCATTTACAAATGATTTGCATTTTTATGCATTCTTTTAGCATGGATCATCACGAATTTCTTTGGTATTCATGAGGTTGCAATTTGTGTATTTCCATAATTACCTCATCATATTCCCCATTAGATAATGGACCAAGGGCATAAAACACCAAGCAGAATTCAAAAGCAGGATCGACTCTGCTCCACTGAGAGACTGAGTGTCCCTTGTCCTTGAAGCAGAGCTCACAGGAAAGCCCTGGGAAAAGGCTCTGCCCCAGCACTGGCTGAGGCTTGCAGGTAGAAATAAAATTTAAAATAATTTAAGAAAAAACAGTGCTTGATCATTACAGCCTACAGGAATTTCCCTCCTCACCCTAACTGGGTCCATTGATCCTCTCTGCATGGCCCCTGTGGACTAAAGAGGATTGTACCCTGTCATGACAAGGAATCACAACCATTTCCATTCCACAGCTTTTGAAGGACACAAGTGAGAGCTGAAGAACCAAACCCAGCTTGGACCAACAGTCCCCCATGCCAGGACACTGTCACTGCACCCCCTAAGGGACAGTTTGTATCCCAAATTAACCCAACCTCACGAGTAATTCACCTCTGCACTGGAGGGAGGGGAGGAAGGACAAGAGAGTAATTTCACGTACATGAAAACCTTTTGTGCACTTAGGAATGCACATGAACAGATTTAAAATTAACGGGTTTAGCTCACTGCTGGGCAAGTGATCTAAAATGGGCAATAAATAATTCATGCCAGCACCATCCATCCATCCCTGCAGCCTGGCCGGTGACGCAGCCCACGCTGGGGGGCTCACTTGGTGAAAAGAGACAACTTCATTCAGCAGCACAAAGTGAATAATCCAAAATCCCATAAATGATTCATCGCTGGATTAAAAGCTAGAGATTTCTCCATAAAATTCTCTGCCCTGCATTAAATATGCAGATGATTGTGTGAAGTTTATTAACTACTGGATGGCTTAGCTAAGGATGACACCAGCTCTGGTGCTTGAGAGCACCTTTGAAGCCATGAATCTTCATTAGATGTACATTTAAGCATGAAAAGGGGTTACCTTCCAGGATTCAATGCTCACTAACATCAGTAGAACTACAGGACATGTACATGAGAGAAGAGAGTCAGGCCTTAGTACAGTTTGTTTTAGAAAACATAGCTATAGACAGGATTTATTCCCTGGTTTGTATTACCTACCATACACCTCTTTTCCTACGTATTAAAAATAACCAAACAACCAAACCCCCAAACACACACCCACAAAATTTTCTTTTTTTCTAGATACTTAAAAAAAGAAGCTGCATTTTGAAATAGCCAGAGAACATTCAGCTTCTTTTCTTAAAAAAAAAAAAAAAAGTAGAACAAAAAGGTATTTTGGGAAGTGGTAGATTTCCCTTCCCCTTGGAGAAGGGTCAGTGCTTGAAAGACTAAAGAAAGGCAATGAACTTTTTCTAGAGGTTATTTCCCAACACCTTCTTCCCCAATCTTCCATTGTTTTTTGCACAGTCCAATTTGCCTCTCTCTTCCCAGTGTCCTCATGGTTTTCCTGTTTCGGTTTCAAACTACCTGGAGCTCTCTAGCTCTTTCTTTTCTAGAAAAGAAATCCAGTGAGGAGAGGCTGAGGGAGCTGGGGGAGTTTAGCCTGGACAAAAGGAGACTCAGGAGGGACCTTCTTGCTCTCTGCAGCTCCCTGAAATGAGGTTGTGGCCAGGTGGGGGTCAGGCTCTGCTCCCAGGAACCAGCAATAGGACAAGAAGAAATGATCTCAAGGTGCATCAGGGGAAGCTCAGGCTGGACATCAGGAAGAATTTCTTCACTGAAAGCACTGTCAGGCATTGGAAGGGGCTGCCCAGGGAGGTGGTGGAGTCCCCATCTTTGGAGGTGTTCAAGGAACACCTCAGTGCTCTGGTCTGGGTGACAAGGTGGGGATCGGTCGTGGGCTGGACTCAGTGATCTTGGAGGTCTTTTCCAACCTCACTGATTCTGTGACTCTACACTACCGAGTGAGGAGATGAGGGCCCTCTGTGGGAAGCCCCACCCTAATCCCAGTGCTCCTCTTAGTTCCTAACACTCCTCGAAGTGATCCTTTGGAGGGCTCCTTGCCAAGACCCCGTCCTGCTTGATGGCAGGAGGGAGCGGGTGCTGAGATGAGCTGTGGGATGGTTTAGGGCTGACACTTCGTCTCCCAGGTCACTGCTTCCGCAGCGTGATTGCGGGAGCTGCTGACTCTTGAGGTTTGTGCTTTAAATTAGCAAGAGAAACCAAAACCACACTGCTCCCAGCTGGGGTTAGACAGCAGGACAGCAGCGGGAAGAGGAAACCAAGAAGTGTGTGGTCACCACAACCCCAGGAGCACAAGAAAACCAGGGTATTACCGAGCCTGGCAGGAAACTGTGCTGCTAGAGGCCACATGAGCCGGACCCCGGGCCACGGGTGCTGAAAGCATTCCCTGGAGCCAGCCACGAGCTGAGCTCCTGTCTGGGACCTCCGTCGTCACTGGAGGAGGCTGCACTGATTGTGCTTGGTGTCAGCAAATCTGCATCACCTTTACAGCCTCTTCTCATCACTCCAGATGTTCCTCTGCTCAGTCTCTGCAGCTCAATTTTGCCATCTGCTGTCATGTCTGTGGCAGCACGTCCCATTTCCTTTTTCTACCAGGCTAAAATTTTCCACTTTTTCATGCATTCATCTCACACTGTGTGGTTATCTCTGTTCTTTCCCCAAGTCCCATGATGCTATTTATTCTTATTTCTAATTTCCTATGTACTCCGCCACATTCTTCCCTTCTGCTTGCTCTTTCTTAAGCCCCAATTACATTTCACCTTTGAAACCTAGAGATTTATTTATATTAACCTTAAAAAATGCCTGGAAAAGCACATTAAGGCTAAGAAACAAACCTGGAAACATAATGAAATGTGCTGCTGAGATGTAAAGGAACTGTCAGAACAGTCAGCTCCAGTGAAGTCTATTAAGAGAGGTCTCTTATTAATCTCAAAATGATATTTAATTCATTCCTCTGGTTTCTCTTTAGAGGATTTGTTTTCCTAATTCAGCGCTTGGCTCTTTTTTTTTTTTTTTTTTT
>VYZQ01036331.1:262961-277722 GCA_013400655.1 Mystacornis crossleyi
GGTGGTGGTGGTGGTTGTGGTCACTGGAGGGGCTGCATGGAGAAAACACAGCCAAGAGAAAAGCCAGGTCAGAGTATTCACAACCAACCCCGAGGGAAGCCAACGCAGAAATGGATAAAAATTTTCTGGCTGCTAAAATACTGAGAATGAAGGTGGGAGAGTCACCATTGAGAAATTTTAATTAGCTGAAGGCACGGCCAGTCAGAGAAATTCACAGATTTATAAACATAGATTTTCTTTTCTTTTACTGGTCTCAAACACCCCCTCTTTGACCCTCTTGTAGAAATGGAATGGCCAGAACCCCGCATGGTAGAACCCCAAAGCTTGCAAACTTCGTTATTTTGCTTTTCAATGTCCTCCTAAAAATACAATAAATAAAACAGCTTGGTTTTTCAGCTATAAGCTCCTTGCTAATTTTTGCAACTGGGTCTTTTTTAATGGACTGTTGCCCTCAACCTCAGGGGCAACCAAGCAATTGCAGGTTTTTTACCCTCTCTCCTGTTGTATTGCTTAAAACAGACAAACAAATGTGCTGTGTACACCAATTGCACTCTGAAAAAGCCAATTAAAAAATTGTCTTTCTGTTTTGTGGAGGGTGAGTACCATCTCTTTTTTTTTTTTTTTCTGTGCAAGATCTTGCTTGACCCTGCAGCTCAGAAAAAGAATAGGAAGGGGAAGAAGCCCTTCAAGACTCTGAGGCAAAATTTCCAAATATGTGGGTGTTGAGGACTCACCCTTAAGGGGAAGGAAGCACCCCTAAGGGTGGGTCATCCCAGTGGGTCTCCTTATGACATGAATGAAACAAAAGTCTTTTCAGTGCTGGGGTGAACCGCAAATGAAAAACTGAATTTCATTCCCAGAGCTCTTCAAATTATAAATCCCTTTTTAATTCCATCATCTTTTAAAAAGTCAAGCATAGCTACACAATGAGAAATGAAATATTCATTTGAAAGTCAAAAAAAAGGGTAAAATTTAGGAGTTTTTTAAATCTAAACTGCACACTGAATGTGACTCAAATTGGCAACTGGTTGCAGACCTCCCCTGAAAAATACATAACTTGGGAAAAACACTTTTGGCCAAAACAAACAAAAAAAGCACACATGAACTCCAATTTTCACTACCCGGGGAGTGGTTTCTCCCTGCTGGCTGTGTTCCCAAGGTCCCCAGACCCACCTCTGGCCACCTCCAGCCGTATGTTCCGCTTGATGTCGTTGAACAAGCCGGGGATCTCCACACGGCAGCAGTATATCCCCGCATCCTCCGCCTTCGCCGCCCCAATCGTGAGGGACACATCTCCGAAGTAAACAAAGCCGTGGAGGTTGTACCTCTGAGATACTCTGTATGTCACCTTACTGCCAGTGGTGTGCAAAATTTTGTTACTGCACTTGGAATTTGGGCAGGGGCCTCTGCCCCAGCACATGTCGGAGATGTCCTTGAGCTGAGTCACCTGGTAGGAGCAAGGCAGTGTCACAGGTCGTCCTATTATTCCTCTGACAAGGGTTTCAGACACCGTGTGTGCTGTCAGGGGAGAACAAGGAGAGGTGAGTGCTGTCAGTCTCTGACGGTGACTCTTACCTGCACCGCGCAGTGAATGAACAACGTGGGAAGAAACACTCCAGCCTGCAGGCAGGCCACAGCAGCTGATCCCACAAGACTCCTCCAGGAGCCTGTGTCAGCTCGTGCCCCGAGGCACTACAGGCAGCAGCCAGGAGCTCTCAGGCTTTGCTTGCTGCTGGAGGGCTCCTTGCTCTGGTCCTGGCCAGCTGCTGGAGCGAGGCTCATAAAACACATCAGACACGTGGTGAGCAAAGCTGGGGTCTGTCGCTGGCAGCCCCAGCACAGGCTGGACCTCTGCAAAAGGAATTTGAGAACTCTGCTCCCATCCCGTCTCCTCTCCAGGAGGCTGTTTGAAAGCTGTTCAGAAACCTGTTGTGAAAGACGTCTGGTTTTCTCAGTCCACCATCACCTCCTTTGAAAAGGAAATGCTGTCATAGTTGCCTTTCACTGACAGTCTCAAACGCAGGGTCCAAAATACCTATTTACGTGTGAAATTAGGGCCTAATTAAGCTGGCAGAGCAGTGGGATCTGTCTGTGGGAACCTGTTCTCAGAAAGTGCACTGAGCAAGCCCTGCCAACTAATCCCAGTTACCTTGTGGAACGCTGTCTGCACAGAAGCTTTAGTTATTAGTGTTATACTGATTTTAAAAAGAGCATATACACAGTTTCCTTGTCCTCTTACTCTTGGTGACCAGCTTTACTTGGTGTTTACAGCCAATACCCACCTTGGCATCTGCTCTGAATCTTTGCTACATATTATTCCCCCTTAACTGTCTATGAATTTCCCAGATTGCCTTAAAAGATTTGTTCTTCATGAAAGGCACTGTACAAGAAAATTTCCCAGACAGGAACAAATCTTTCCTGGTTTACATTCACCTGGTCTGTGTCAGTCCTCCTACCTTTCTTTTGTCCCCATGTTATTATTTCCATACTGTGGAGCAGGAACTGAGGGACTGGGGGAGCAACCAGAGCTGTCCTCACCCCGCAGATCTGATGTCTCATGGCCAGCTTGCTCACACCAACGAGGGCTTGCTGCTGCTGCTATTATCACCAGCTTTGGCCTGGTTTGCCAAACATTTCTATTTTGCCAGCTGTTTGAATGCCTTTCCTTTTTGGCGCAACTCCCAGATAGCAAACAGATGCTTCCAACTGTGTTCATGTCTCTTTTGTTTTCTCTTTAATGGGCTATTCCCTAGGTGAGGCTTTAGTCTGTGGCAGGCTGCCTCATGACTTGTTATTGGGATGACATTTCAGATTTGTTATTGCTTATCTCACTGGCAAGAGAAGCCAACCCATTCAGGCTTCCACAGCTCCGAACAGTGAAAGAATAGAGGCAGACAAAACAACAGGCAACATGGCCTGAAGGGCAGGAGCTTCTGCAGTGAAATGAATTCAGAAACTGAATTCCTGAATGCAGTATAAGGCTTTGAGAGATGGTGGCTTTAGCCCTCGGAAAGGGAAGATTCATTTGCCTTGAAACAGCAAAACAGAGAAAAGAGCCTCTCTCTATGAAGACAGAACAAGACATGCGACTGACCTTGAAAGTATTTCTGTGGGGGCAAGGGGTTAGTCATGAGCGGGTTAACACATATTTTCAAGTCACCCCAACAAAGATGTGTGCAAAACCAGCTAAAACTGTTGCTAGAATTCAGGTTGCTGCTTCTTGAGGAGAAATGGACTCACCTTCTGCTCTTATCTCAGCTTGCACCACACAAAAGCAGCCTTGTTAAGCAACCCTTTAACAAATGAAAAATTGCCTGCTCTTCTTTTTGAAAGAAGCAGAGCCCTGAACTTAGTAAATAAATAAGTAAATAATTTAAAAGAAGAAGAGAAAAGACACAAGGCATCAGAATGTCTTCAGTGCAGTTTCCATCTAGTACTCCTGCTGAAAGTTACAGGTTTTGCAGTTTCAAATCCTCTTTTAATTTCTGTGAAGCTAATGTTGCCAACATCTGCCATGCACTGCAGGCTGGTGAGGAGAGCTTCAGTACTGCAGCAGCCTGGATTCAACAGCATGAACCTCTGCAAGGATTAAATAACTTACTCCTCAGGGGCAGCCTCTTCGACAGACACGTTGTCCAAAAGAAATAGTAGATAGGAGGGAATGAACATGTCTTTGAAATTAAGGGCTTGCTGAGACTGTTATATTGTGACACCCTGCCCTCAGTGAGAGGGGAACCCTGCCCTTCTCCATGGCTCTGCCCATCCAGGCACCCAGGTTTGACCCAAGGCTCTGCCTGGTTGGTCCCACTGAAGTCTGTGAGGTTTGCCACTCCAAGTCCTTCATCAGTGAGAGAGAAATGGACTCCAGATGTTTAATATACTATCCCAAATAGAAAGGGGTTTTCATAATCGGCCAGACCATACAGATATACTCATATTTGTATACAGTCTCCCTTGAACCCACCCTCGGGGTAGTTGGCACTAAGCAGTAACTCCAGTATTGCTCTTGTAGCTGTCTTCTCTCCCACAGACTGGTCATTAGATGGACAAAAACATTCATCCTCCAGCCAAAACAGAAATTTAATTTTTTTTTCCCCCCCTTGATCTATTCCTGGAATAATTTTCCTACTTTGCAGAAGATATTTGGAATCTTTTCCCTATCAATCCTTTTTATTTTTTCCTTACTGAAGCTTCTTTCCTGATGAGATTGCAGAGGATATGACTGATAAACAGAAAAGAGGCATTTAACTGGCTACTGAACCTCAGGACAACACATTCCCAGCACTGAGCAGAGTTAAAGCACAAGTAACAAAAAGCCATTCTCATCCTTCAGGAGCTCTGCAAGGAAAGAGAACAAGGGAACTAAAACAGAGGAAACTGCATACATTTTTAAAAAGTGAAATAACCACAAACCTCAAGGAGTATTAACTCAGTAAATTAAGAAAATTTTTGAAGTTCTATATACAATCATGATCTTTTTCACTGTTTTGTTTTCACAAAACAAATGTTGCTGGTTTTCATTTTAAAAAATGCTTGTTTCTTGAGCAAACACACTGAAAAAGGTGAAGACTCACCTATAAAGATCTGTATCATAATCCACTGAAACAGCACAAAATGGGACATTCTGGCTGACAGAGACACCGGGGCAGCGAGTGGAAGGAGAGAAAACCAGACCTTATCCTTTCCAGAGGCGCTGAGTGAGTCCCACTGAAGTCTCATTTCTCCATTTCCAGATTTTACATACTGCAAGTGGTTCTTTCCTACGCTTCCGGATAGGAACTGGCCACAGAGGGGATCTCCTGCTGTGTTCAGCACTGGTGCAGCCCCAGTTGGAGCACCGTGTGCAGTTCTGGGCCACACAATTTAAGAAGGACATTGAGGTACTTGAATGTGCCCAGACAAGGCCAACTGAGTAGGTGGCAGGGCTGGAAAGAACGTGAGGAGCACGTTCCTGTGAGGAGCAGCTGTGGATGGACTCCAGGTTTGGAGAAAAGGAGGCTGAGGGGAGCTCACAGCTCTCCGCAGCTTCCTGAGGAGGGGACATGGGCAGGGAAGTGCTGGTCTCTTCTCCCTGGTATCCACTAATGGGACACACAGGGATGATTCCAAGCTCACCAGGGGAGGTTTACCCCGGACACTGGGAAGTATTTAGCCAGAAGGCAGTAAACCCTGGCACAGGCTGTCCTATTCTCCTTTCCTCTTCCAAGGCACTCAGCACGGTACTCTCACCAGAAATTTCAACCTTCTACTTGCTTTGCCATTCCCTGGAACTCTTAAGGCCCAGTTCTGTTCTGGGCTGCTGAGTGGCAAGAACACATTCTGTTCCCCTAAATATTTGGCATAATCTCCCCTCCGACTTTGTCTTCATTTATATTTGCTTAATCCTTCATTTCCTCTGCTTCTTCCTTCTGCTTGAAGACTCCTCTCTTTCCCCAGCTTCATATTTTCTGTTTTCAAATACAGCCTTGGAGGAAGTAGTTGCAAATGTTTTGTTGCCAAAACCACATCCTTCCCAAAGAAATGCAACATCATCTTCAAGAAATATATTTCACTCCTTCTGACTGTTTTATTTCTTTCTGACCAATTGACAAATAAGTTTTCTGGAAGTTCTTCTCTGGAACAGCTGAGTAATAAAGCACAAGTAATTCAGGGCAGTAAGGTCAGGAATGAAGAATTGCAGATAGACAAAATTCTGTGCAAATAAATGTAGCACAGTGCAAACTGGAGTGCAATTCCAAGTTCAAATGATAAAATGATGGGCTTTTAACCAGACATTACACTTTTAGTAATGAGATTTTGGGCTTATCATGATAGTCAAGCTCATGAAAATATCACCCTTCTGCTTGCTGGCATTGAAAAAAGCAAATAAAATTTTAGCAGCAAAGGCAATCAGTAAAATACCTGATTTGCTATATTCTACCAGGTACAGTTCATACAACGCCCTTTACACACAGCACCAGCTGCTCTGTGACCAGAACTAATGAAACCTGAGGCATCCAATATCCTGAAGACTTTTTCCCTGCAATCATCAAAATTTCTCCCATTACTCACCACCCAGCAGTGGCTGTGAGCTGATGCTCAGCTGATGCCACTGCAGGGAGCAGCTGAATCTCACCTGGGACACAAATCTGGGTCTTTATTCAGCTACAGATTTCCATAAAGCTTGTCCAGACAGAACTGGACAGTATTCCACAGGCAACCAGGGAAGGCACAGGATGAACACAGGATGGTATCAGCTTTGTTTCTATAGCAAGGCTGGGCCACCAGCAGCAGAGTGCATTGAAAAAGGCCATCCAAAATCCAAGTGTGCTGGGAATAACCACAAACATGGGTTGCTTTCTGCTTCTGTACTGCTATCTAGTGGCTTCTTGCAGGCAGAAAAGACAGAGTTGTCTCAAAAAAGAGAGCTTTCAGCTCATCAGCCTCATCAGCTCAGTGTGCTGCCAGACAATCTCCTGAGGGGTGAATGGGTTCCAAGGGCCACCTGCTTGTCTCTGAGGCTCATTTTGAAATGCCTGTTCCAAGATCTACTGACACAAGTGGAGGTAGTGAAAAAGCCCAGGGAGCTTCTGCCTTTGTGGATGTGTATCACACTGCATGTCCAAGGCAAAGTTCTGGCTCCAAACAACCTTTGCAAAATCTGTTTACCAAGTAATTGCAGAGCAGAAAGATTTTGGTTGATTCAAGATTTTGGTTATCAGACACTCTGGAACTTTATTTTACATTAAAAACTTCCTGATGTAAGGATTAGTCTGAATTAGTCTGTAATATTAATTTTAAAAGTCCTTATGGACAAGCACCTTTTATGACTCGGAGCCTTAAGGATGGACCACAAACTCCATAAGAGCATAAGCAGTTGAAATCAGATGATTTTGGAGACCCCACACGTGTCTAACTGACCCCAGCAGAGACTGATTACATAAAATTGCGGAAAGCAGAAATTGCTGAAGATGTTTTCTGAGACCCAGTTCAGAGACCAGATCAGACTTCCTCTGGCTCCTGTCAAGGGCAGGAACTTGCAGCAGCAACACGCTCAGCTGGACAGAAGGAAAGCAATGTCCGCAGCAGGGACAGAGATTTGGGGTCAGTAATTGTTATTAACAGTCAAATGCAAAAATAGAGTCTGACACCAGCAGGTCCTTTCTGGCCTCAGTACCTTCTTACTCAAAGCTGCACAAGATGTGAAGATAGAAAATGGCAGAGCTGGTTTTGTCCATCACTTTTCCTGCTCTGGGATCGGTGAGCACCCCATATCTGTGCTCCCACTCTTCAGTCAGCCATGAATTCACCTTCACCTTTTCGACCTTTTCAGCCTGCTACAACAGAGAGCCCCAGGAGAACACAGAGCACGAGTGAAAATACAAAACATCCCAGGGTCACCTGTCCAAATCTGTTTGCCATTTCCTCCTTCCTCAGCAGGATGAGCCTTTCTCTCCTTTGTGAGTCTGTGCAAGAACACTCACCTGCAAGACCCCACCTGAGCCAGACCCTCTGTGACTCCTGAGGAAACCACTGCCCTCCCCAGCCAGCCCAAGCCCTCCCATCTCCACCAGCTGGGACAAGGAGGGGTAACTTCTTCACTGACCCCACTCCCCTTAAAGCACAACCAGACCATGGCCTCAAGTGTCTCAGCTGTTAACATAAATACCTACTGATTTTATTGTTGTGCCTTGATGCCTCATTGCACTGTTGAAATCATTTTGGAGTCTAAAATTACCTCAGTGGTAGAAACCTTGTGGTGCATCTGAGAGTTTTCCCTCTGGCAGCAGTGTCTCTGTTGGATGATTCCACACCAGTCCTTGGGATGAGCTTCAGGGAAAAATGATTTGACCAATATTTGGTAAGAGTTGGTGTCTCTCCTGCCTGTGCTGCTTTTCTGCTCTTTCAGGAAGTTCCCAACCTCTGTTTAAAATGTGTTTTTAAAAACAACTGGGGAAAATTATTCTTCCACTTAAAGATGATTTGGGTGTGTTGTGTCTCTTGCTCAGAAATTCATACTGACGGGGCTGACTCCATTTATTTATTTCAAGTAAACCAAAGTTTAGTTTTGCAGAAGATAAATGCTGAGGCACATCACTAACTGAGGAGCAATGGAGGAAAGGCATTGGGCCCCAGATACCTCCCATTTATGAGGTAAAATCCATCAAACACATTCAGCATTCTTAGGAATTAAGCGCTGTTTGATATCTGGAGACGTGTGAAGACAGGGCCAACTTTGAGCCAGTATTTTGTGCAATGTCATGATTTCTCTGCAAGCTAAGAAAAGAACTTAATTAACTTTACAAAGTGTGTAATGGGGGTGGGGGGGAGGACGAGGGGGAGTTGTTCAGTTTTTTAAGAGACCTGGAAGTGAGACCTTTCACCCCAAGGGCTTCTCAGGGTAAAGATGTGCCCAAGGAGAAAGCCGCAGAAAAGTAGTGATGTACTTTGCCAAAAAAACTCACACTTAGTCATAATTCTCTGCACACAAGCTGTGACTATTCCGTCCATTGACGTACTGACCCCGTAAGCTCCAAGGATATCCCCTCGGGGGTGAGCACCCATAGCTCCTCCAGATTTAACTCCAGGTGGACAGGAATTAGTACATTGCATTACTGAGCTGTTACCAGGACAGGCCGTATGATTTCAATGAAAATACAACTAAGTGTGTATTAAATTACTAATACTACCGAGATTGGCCATGTGACATCTTTGTCACACAGCTCTGAGATTGCTTCTGCCCTCTGATGGCACAGGCTCTGTGGAAGGTGGCAGATAGAAGACACAGTGAACACAATTGTGCCCTTCTGGCATTTCCTCTTTTTTTTTCCAAAAAGGAAAAGAGAATTTGAAGCAGATAATAAAATATAATCATAACTTTCCTTAGGAAGTAGAAATTTCCACTGATGTCAGTTTTGGTTTCTGTTTCTGGAACAGGCTGATAAAGATTTTAATTAAAAGTGTAGCTTTTATTTGTTTTATTATCAGGATGTGAATAATGCTTCAGTAGTGCAGTCACATTCAGCTGCTGAGCAGAGGGAGCGGCCAAAACATTTTGCAAACTTTCTGATGTCCCAGCAGTGACAAAGGCAGCTGTGCATTCAGTCCTTAGTGCACGATATAAACATTTTCCTCTGCGTGATTCTCATCTTCCAGGACACTATGGCTCCCCGTGCCTTGTGGCCTCCAAAATGCAACAAAGCTGCACAAAAGAGTAAAAACCATCGTGTTAAACCAAAAACAGACAATAAAACCACAGAAGAGAAGATCAACCAGCTCACCGGAAAATGTAAAATATGCATAAACGCGTGATCATGACTGATAATGAATCATCTCTCCACTTACGAGAAAATTTACACCTGAGGTTAGCAAGCTCCCTAATACTATGAACTGAGAGTGACACTTATTTTTGCTTATTAAGTAACAAAAAGTAGCAGAAGTTATTAATTTATTTTTATAATGTTTTCTATTAACTTGAGATTAAAAAAGAAAGCCAAAGTATGTGGTGGAATGGTCAGCACACTGAGATTTTTTTCTGTAACCTCACTTGTCCTATTAGCAAAAGCAGGAACAGAAAACTTACCCAGCAGAGTCACCCATCTTCTTTGGGTTGTAAAAATATTCTAAGGACCATCCAGAATTAAAATAAAGAAAGAAAGAAAGAAAAAAAGAGTTAGAACAAATAATTTTGTTTAAACCATTAGAAGCAAGTAAAGTAGTGGGTTCAAAGATAAATTCAAGTGTAAGAAACTAAGTAAGGGAACTTCAAATGTTTTCAGGATAGGGAATTCCCATTCTGAGCAGCCACAGCACAGGGGCCTCCAGGGACCTCTGCTCCCTGCCCTGAAGTGGGAGATGTGGCATCAGCCACAGCTGTGACTGGACAAACCTCAGCAATCCCTGAGTAACTGCCTATGAGAAGTACTCACGTTTAGAGAGGAACAGAGCCAAAATCAGGATGAGCAGAAGTGCTGCACATGAGCCAATCCCAATGTACAGCCCATGCTCTGGAAGCTGCTGACTGGGAAGTGATACAGACGTGTTCTGTCAAACACAAGCCAAGGAGCATTAATGGAACTGACAGCAGGAAGGCCATGCAGTACCCAAAGGCCTTTTGTGTGTTTTGCAACTCTGCAGGAAAAGTACACCTGAGACCAAAAGCCTAATTTGAGAAACAAGCCCAGTTTCAAGCAGAATCTCTGCAACAACTGTGTTAACCATGCTGTTAAACTCAGTCCTTGAGATTTTTAGAAGACCTGAAGTTATGACAAATATCATTTATTCAGGTTTAATAATATCTGGTGATTTTTTTTAATGAGTAAGATACCTCATGATGTCACACCCTCCCGCCTGTGCTGCAGGACTCTGCAGGACACACAGAGCTGCCTGTTTGACCCCCACTGCACGGGGAGTGCAGGGCACCCCTGCGCTCTCAGGTGGCCCAAGTTCCACTGTTCCCCACGTCCTGCTGTACCTGCAGGTTTGCAGTCACATCCAAGCAGTCTGAGGGGCCTGAGCAGGGAGCAGAGGCCTGAAAAGAAATACAGATATTGCTAAAGCCCTTCCTCCTCTAGAAGGAAGTACTTTATGCATGCTAAGCAGGGTTTTTCCCCCCCCTCCCTCTAATAATGAGCACACAAGCACTCTTTGTAACCACTAAACACGCAGACTACAAAACAATAATCTGTTGCAATCAGACAAAAGCAGTGGAAGTGACCTGTAGGGGTGACCCAGTAACCTCTCAAGTCCATCCACTCTGTCTAGGTGTGCTACAGCAAGGTTGATGCTTACAGTCTGAGGAGCTTCTGAAGCAGAAACCGATGGCCAGGTCCTTGTGACAGTGAAGGGTTCACTGGTGCTGCCAGGAGCTGAGCAAAGGCAAGACAAACACATGACTCGCACCTGTTCTGCCTTGACAGAGCAGAATTTGTAGTGCTGCCTTGGGACACTAAACTTCAGTGTCTGTCAGTAGTCTGGGCTCTGCATAAGAGGTTGGTGCCTTCACAGGGCAGCACAAAACTCTGAATATTGAAGTTTCTGCTGCCCTTTTCAGAGCTTTGAACTCCTTCCAAGAAATACTTGGCTCTTGCAGTTACCACTGGGAAGGAGTTACCAGTTGGTTCTGGAGCCAAGAAGTGGCCACTGAATCACAGAACAGATGGGGTTAAAAGGGATCTTAGAGCCCATCACATTCCAAGCCCTTGCCATGGGCAGGGACACCTTCAGCTGGACCAGGTTTCGCGATGCCACATCCAGCCTGGCCCTGAAGCAAAAAATGATGCCTGAAACAAACTGAGGTTATCAGGTGAAAACTGATGAAGATTAGCTCAGGGCCTTGAAGCAGCACGTGATGCAGAGTCACAGAAAGGTGATACCTTTAAAGCCCCAGCAGCTGTACAGCAAACAGACTGAGCAAAATGTGATTTATTTGCGTAAGAACCTGCAGCACATTTTAAGGTAATTTCCCAGAGCACAGCTATTTGCAATATCTAAATTAAGAGTTAAAAATGTCTATCTTCTCTATCATCAGTCTCAGTTTCTCCACGTGTTGTCAGATGATATAAAAACCTCCTGAAAACAAAATCTCCGGTTCACTCTGTGCCAACCCCAGCTGGTTGCTTTTATGTTTTAAATTGTAACCCTTAATTCAGAAGCTTTATTTTGAAGAGGACAGGATCATCAGCTTCCATTGGAGATTCTGGAGTATTTCTACATCAGAGGCACAAGGCCACCTGCCTTTTTCAATCTCCCTCAGTGTGAACATGCACACACTACCTTGGATTCTGAAAACTTCAAACACTGTTCCACCACAGGCTAAGGAAGAGGTCACAGGGGTAAGAAAATCCCTGAATCTAAGATTGGAATTCATGTTATTTGCAGCTAGAATAGAAACTGTCTGAGAAAGTTTTCACTTCTTCTTCCAAAAAGGAAATGCAACTGTTGTAACACTAATTTGGCGTTGCTTAGCTGGAAACATCCAAGATTGAGGGAGAAATACAAATGGCATCCCTGATTTTTTTTTTTTTCTTCCTTCAGAATCCAGAGAATAAGCCATTGTTACACCACGAGGTTTCTCTTGGGCGGTGGAAATTAAAGTTTTCTTTTTCAGACTGGAAAAGATGCAGCTGAGTGGGTACATGGTAGAATTTTATCCGCTTGTGCGGGGAGTGTAGAAAACAAGTGAGGAACAGCTGAGCGCTGTCTCTTCCACTGCAGTGAGGGACCTCACGTTATTAAATGTGGACATGGGCCACGGGCAGCCTCTGAGATACACACTAGGGTGGAAAAATACTTTGGCACTGTATCACAAATTTAATGCCATTTTTCTACCATCCTCCTTAATCATCTGCTGTTGACTGCTGCTGGAGGCAGGAGCCTTAATTAGATGCTGTTTTGAGCAAGTCCAATAAAACAATTCTGATTAAATAGTTGGGTACACCCAACTCCTAAAAAGTTGCGTTTTACCATTCATGGGATGCATTTCCAGAAGATGAGGTGAGATTTTAGACCACAAAAAACCCCAACAAACCAAAACAACAGTCAAATAAAAGCAAATCTTGCAGCACCACTAAAACATCTACTTAAGCATCACACCTGAAGCAGCTTCCTCCCATGTATACATGTTCCTTCTGTTGGACTCTGTATAATATCCAGCAGAATTTATATCCAAGTTCTGATCTCTGGTAACGTTTAATAAATTTTAGCCAAGACATTTCTATCATCTATCATCGTTTTGTTTCCTTCCTAAGATTCCTCATTTGCAATATGGCTTGTATATGCTATTAACACTCGGATAAAAGTTACCTGAGGTCTGTTCAGAGGTGTAAGTGTGAGGACTTGCAGTAGAGATCCTTGCTGATGTTAAAAAATAAAACAAAATCAACACATAATTAACCTTATTGGGCATTTGTGTAGTGAGAAAGAAACAGTGTTTCCATAATAAAAACTTGCTAGCAAAGCACAAGTACATTTGTCAGCCACTTGTTCTATATAATATCACAAGCAAGGGAAAAATTAAAAATCAAAGGAAGAATTGATAGCTTCTCTATACCAATTTTGTGTCCCTGGACTTTAATCTAGAATCAAGCAGGGAAAACCAAACATGGCTCTCTATGCAAAAGATGCAGCAATAAAGCTTTGGATGAATACTTTATGCTGCCCTTTCTTTCAAATTCTTCAGTGTCTCTAAGAATGCTCCATGAAAGCATCACGTCCTTTCTTTAATTGCAGTGACTGCAGTGGGATAACAACATTGCCAAAAGCAGCGTAATTGAGGCAGCACTAACAGCAGATGTGCAAGGTCCCCAAGATCAGTCTTATGGAGGATTGCAGAAATCATTTGCACCACAAGCTTTGAAGTCCAGACCCAAGAGCAGATCCACCACAATGGTACTCACAAGAGCACCCCTCTGCACTCACCTTTCGTTATCACAACCTTGTGATTAATCAATTGATCGTTGAACCACCCGGGGAGCTCCACCCGGCAGCAATAGATCCCAGAGTCTGCTTCCCTGGCGTTCACGATCGTCAGGGACACGTCCCCCTTCTGCAGGTCCCCTTTCAACTGGTACCTGCTGCTGTGCTGCTCTGTCACCCTCCAGCCATCTGTCCAGATAATGGGCCGGGAACATTTTGAATTGGGGCACCGGTCCCGGCCCCAGCACATGGATGTGATGCCGTTTCTGTCCTGGACACTGTAGTGGCAGGGCACAGTGACGTCCTGACCAACCTCTCCTATCACAACGAGTTCCGATTCTGTGGGGCCTGAGGACAAAAAGACAAAAAAGATTGTCCAGCACAGGACACACAAGTGGAAGCTTCTTGTGCACCCTGCATGTCCTGAAACCTCCCATCTCTCAAAGAACACCAGGCATTGCTGGATCAGATTTTGCGCAAATAGATGTGTCCTAGCAGGACTGACGCAGTGAGGGATAACGATCAGGGCTGGGACATGTTCAGAGAAAGAACATTTTCTGCAGCCTCTGCAGATAGGCAGTGAGGTAGAGAAACTCTGTGGCTCCTCTTGAGCCAGGGACAGTCTGTTGGCTCCTCACTTTTTCCTTCCTGTGCATTTAACCCAGGCCACACACGGGGGGAACAGTAAGACACTGACTTTCCTCAAAACCACTATAGGAAACTCTTCCCCCCTTTCAATGAACTTAACTACAGGTTTCATCAGAATGATCACCACTGAATGAACTTCCTTTTCTCTTGCCTAAAGGCAGGTTTTCCCCATTCTTATCAGAAGAAATTTCTCACGGCTTTTCTGAGAAACATTATATATACTCTCTTTTTTTTCTGCTACCTTATACTCTTTTCTAATTCGTGCACAGTTTTGCTTCCCCATAAATTTGTCACATTTCCAGAAGGCTGTGTCACACCACTCACATCAGGACAGCGAGCCCTAACTCCCAGTAGCCCGTTCATCACAGTGAAAAAGGTGTTTTGCCCAGTCCAGCTATTTTCTTAACCTATTATATTTAAAAATAAACCTGTATGCAGAGATTTTGCCACAATAACACACTAGAAACAAGTCTCTGAAACCAGTGTATCTTATTTAATATGAAAAGGAAGTTACAAATAAAACTCAGCACAAAAGGCTTTATAAAGAACTACAAAAATATCTGTAATATCCCTTTTCTTTCTACTGAATTTATCTTAGCACCAAGTTTTTAATGTCTATCTGTCTTTATTAGTACCATTTTGCAACCTGGTGTTTTCATGGCTGTTGCTCTTAACAATCTAGGAGAACTACTTCCTCAGAATACAAAAATAAAAAAAA
>VYZQ01036332.1:3130-17288 GCA_013400655.1 Mystacornis crossleyi
GGTTCAGAAACAAACTAATGTTTCCTTGGTACAAGACTACTGAACTGCTCTGCTGATTCCACTGAGCACTGCTGGCACTGGGATGAGCGTAGATGAAAGGACAGTATTGACATACTAAAAACCATAAAATAAACCACTAATACAAAACTCTTCCTAATTTGGGTTTTTGAAGGTATTATTTTTCTATAGAGTCTGATAAACTGGAATGGGAGACACTTATAAAATCCCCAAGATTACTGACCTGGCTCTACTTCCCAAATTACTCTACATCTCTGGAAAAACTGAAGCAAAGCTTGTCCGTGGAGTCACTGAAATCCTCATACATAAAGAATATATCTGATGTTATTAAGAGTGAACACCAGTTTAATCACATTCTGTAAGCTGGATAAATAGCAAGGAGTGTATGTCAACAAAATTTCTACATGGAATAGTATTCTGTACGTAGGCTGGGAAGAAAGTAGACCCAAAGAAAATAAGGGTTGTGTGAAGTTAACAATGAAAGAAACTTGCTTCCTCAAAACAAGTATTTTTCTTTCAAATAGAAATGATATTACAACAGAACAATCACAGAAATTTATTCCTTCTAGCCCTGAATAGCTGAAACCATTTTTATCTGTCATAATTTTTTCCTTATTGAAAACAAGCAATGCAATGGTGATAGGTTTGGAATCAATGTATATCAGAAAGACAGCCTATTTATTTTTTTAGAAAAGGTTGCTTTTAAAAGGGATTGTGATATAATTAGTGCAGATGTCAAAATAATGCTTTAGGCAAAATAAAGTAAGCCATTCACTCATCATTTTTACACAGGGACTGCAAAATATTCTGCCTTTCCCTTTCTAATTCCTAGGCACACATATACACAGCAATGTACGTATGTTTCAACTCTCTTCAGAAGATCAAAAGAAAAATATATAATAATTACAAGAAATTATTATTCTCAGAAGCACAAATCTTAATAAATAAAGGATTTTGACTCAAGAATGGGAATGCAAGAAACAGAAATTAGGTATCTACACGACATAAGAAAACCTGTGTACTATATTATCCTTGCTAAAATATATTGTCTCATTGTAAAAGTGAGTGGAATGAGGCTTTCAAAATGGCTTTAGAAAACTATTGATTTGTTTCAAATACACTGGGATATGGATGTCCAAGCTGAAATGATTTATACAAACTATTATCCTAAAAAATTAATTGGCTTGAAGTAGGAAACCAAGGACAAAAGTAAACTGCAAAAGCTCTTTTCTCCAGGTGAGGCTATAAAATCCTTGTGAAAAAAACCTGCTTCCCCAGCCTAGGCACCTGTTCACAATGTGGCACATATACATCCTTCACACCTGCAAACTATTGCTTCAGTTTCAAATACCATTGCAAGTGAGTTTGCCTTACTCCATGTGAACAGTAAAGCAGATAGTGGTGGATCTGACTGGCAATATGACAACATTACAATTTTACGTGTTTTTATTACCGTTATTTAACCTATCTCTGTGAATCAACCTTGTGAATGATGGAATTTTTTTTGAAAAATAGCAGCTTCTATTCCTCATCTTATTAAATTAAAAAGAAAGTAGGAAAAGCAAACTGAAGGTTTGACTTTTATGGCCTCCTACAAGACCCAGGAACAGCTTCTTGACTTGGCTGTTTGTTGTGGTGACCCAGCCCACTGATGGGCTATGTCTATGCATGTCAGTCAGGGCATCCAGTGGGTGGATTTCCCCGCCCAGGACAGTGGGTATGAGGGTGGGTCTGAGGGCAGTATGGAGGTGTAGGCTGCACCCCCACTGCGTGTCACTGTAGGATTGGGTCACCGCCCCCTGTTCCCGAAGGCTCTGTGTCAGTTTATAGTTGCTTGGTTACCCATTGGTTTCTCCCTGCTGCTCCCACCTCCTTGGTTCCCCCATTGGTTATGGTTTGCATCACCCCAGTTTATGTAACCCTAATGTTTATTCATGTTACCCTGTTCCTTATTCAATTAGGTACTAGAATCTTCTGTTCAGTTAGATCCCCCACTGGTTCTTTGTAAATCGGACCTCCCCTGAGACCTTCTGATTTGTCAACTGTCACCCCATGTCATCTCCCCATTGGTTTATCCCCTTTGTACCGCCTCTCTCTGCCCCCCCTCCCCCTTTATAAATTGCTGTAATGGTGACTTTGTGCTCTTTGTAGCTCTGCTCTCTTGGGGCTTCGTTCTCCTTGCTCCTGGGTGAGGGAATAAAGACTGGTTAGCTGTACAACGAGTCCCTCTCTCCTCCTTTACCTCTGCTGCTCGCTACGTAGTTCCATCAGACTGCTGCCAGCTCCACACAGGAGCCTTAAGCAGCTCACTGAGACCTGTCTGCCAAGCTGTGGCTTGTCTTTGACTGGGACGCCTCAGCAAGACACCTGCTTGGCCTCTGGGCGGCCAGCGGTCAGTGTCAGCTGTTCACCTGAAACGTTAAACCAGAATACTTAAGCATGATCATTGCTACTCCATATTTAACATTTGGTGACTTGGCCTCATTAGTAAATGACCTTTATCAAAAGATTTATGTTGCTGGTTTTTTTTTTCCTGAGATTTGTCAAGTGCACGAGAATTTCGTGTGCAAATACTTGAGCTTTATCACAGTAAAGTGATGTGCAGTGGATTAGAAGTCAGTTTGTATTTATTATCTAGGTAGCTCATAATATTTATTCATACTCATTTTGTATTGTTTAGAGGACAGAACACATGGAGCCACTTTACTGACAACCAGACCACCCTTTAAAATGTCATATCATTATTTACTTCTACTTTTGCTCATCATCATTACATAATCTGGACTGCCAGTGTTCTCTTCAGCTCAGATCTAGTATCAAACAGAAGAACTGAAAATCTTACATTTTACTAACACATAGAAATTACAAGTAGAAAGATCACAAATAATTAATTACACTACCCATGTTAAGATTATTATTTATGACAAAACATTATTTAAGCAATAAATTAAGCTGCCACTTTCTCTGTAAGGCGCTCACTTGTTTATTTCACCTTAACTATGAATATGCAAGCTATGTTAAACATTATTTGTTTAATTATTCTGAGATGGTATGTTTTTATTAGGCAAAAAACATTTTTTGCTAACATAATGTTGACTTTATTATGCTAATAAACAGAACCTGTGCCCTTTGCATCTGCTTAAATTTATACTTAAGACTTTTTTCTCTTTTTTTTCTTCATTCTTTTGTAAAATTGACAGCCAAAACATCTTTCTGAAAATGTAACTCTTACGTGTTTAAATTAAACAACATAATGTAAACTATGGTAAAGAAATTACTGTGCTGAAAGCTGATGGTAACTCATAACATTTTAAAGTTTTAAGTAAAGAAAAGAAAAAAATTAAATCAAGGGAATAAGGCACCTATTTTCTGGTGCTTCATCATTTGGCTGCCTAAGTCTAAGAGCTTTTTGAAAGGGAGGGCTCATTACAGGCAAATTGTTTCAGATTAACTTTTCCTTTTGAACTTCAGTGCCACTTTCAGATTCATTTGCAGTGTCTGATGAAACACAGGCCTGGTAGTAGGCTAAATGCTGCCCTGACTTTTTTCTTTTGTGCTGTACTGAACCTATTTCTAGCTTGATAATTGGTTAGTATTAATGACAGCAAAGAACAGTTGCTGGTGGGGAGGAGTCAGCATTTCTGTGTCACATTTTCCTGGAGTATCTCCAGTGTACTGGAGATAGCCTTGGGATACTTGTAGTAATGCTTCTCTTTTCTTCCTGCTAGATTGGATGGCATGACAATTGTGAGCTGAAACTTTTCTGTAGCTTGAGTTTGTTGCATCCAAATTGTTCTAAAGGCAATCTGATCGAAGGCATTCTGCCTCTAGCATTACTGTCTTTGTCATTTTTCTCTAATAGGAAGATTTTTTTGACCTATGGTGGTCATAGCTAAGAATGATGGGATATACAGGGATAATCTTGACTTTCTTTGCTCTGAGCCAACTATGGCACAAGTGAAAGGTATAACTGACATCATCTTACTTCAGTTTACTTATCTATCCAAAAAAGTGCCTGTATCCCTTAACAAAAAACGTATCTTATGTAAGGTTAAAGAGCCTCCTATTTTCAGGATCCCATCACAGACTGACTGCATCATGACTGCCTAGTACTGTAGCAGTTTGGCAGTTACGGGACATTTTAAGCTATCCGAGAAAGGTGAACCTTGTGCTGTCCTAGGATTAACTTCTCAGCTCTTTTCTTGCCTGACAACCACAGTCTCCCTTCCACCAGAGAGTAAGATGCAGGAAGGAAAGACTGATGCCCACTTGACTCTCACTTTGACATGAATCCAAGACTCAATAGTGGTTTGAATCCTGTCACAAAAGTGAATTTGTTTTTCTACACCTCCCAAGTAATATTTTTAAATTTGAAATTGATGAATGTTATTAAAAGCTGAAGCAAATGTATTGGTTAATTACTGAAAGTCAAACAGAACATCATGTACTTTCCATGTACCTGGAAATAATTTTTACTGTTTCATTTGAAAAAAGCTAAGTCTTCTCTGACACATGACAGATGAGGAGAAGCAATGAAGAACTTTGGGATGAGGGAACAGGTGAGTCTAAGTCCCAAATAATGCTTCAGGCAGTTGCACTGTAGTTTATGTTGGTTGGTCATTACTGCCAATTAACTTGAGAAAATATCAAATCCTAGACTTAGGATGACAACTAGAATAAAAATAGCAAAAGTTTTCTCTGAATATTTCAAACTGTAAAAAAAAAGAATAAGTCAATGTTACCAAATTTCTGTAACATCATGCAAGATAGAATTACAATCATATTTTGCAACATAAATTTTCAGTACCTTAAGAGAGTAAGAAAAAAGGTTTAGGTAAAAGATATTTAAGGGACCTCACAAAAAAAAATGTTACTTTGATTTTTTGTTTCTGGTTCCAAGACGACACATTGGTATGCGTTAGGGATATGACTCAGAAAATTCCTTTGATGAGATTATAATTTAAATAACACAAGTAATTCTATTCTCCAGGTAACTACTTACGCAGGCACAAGGTTGAAGATACAGGTTTAGGAGCTGTGGTTCATTCTCCATTTATTTATTCTTCCTGTTTTTAATTACATATTTTACTGTAACAAGGAGCTTATGACTCATCTTCCATAACAGCTTTTGGAAGATGCAGGAAAAAAAACAATATATGGTCAAATTTGACTTTAGGAATGTCAGTGTGATGCATATTATGGAGACTCTAGGAAATAATCTGTTCTTCCCAGACCTGTGCTCTACTGGATCTGATGTCCATTTTCTTAAACTTATGTTTCAGTGTTTCAGATCAAGAGTAGAAGAATCAATGTGAAGAATGGACTATGAAGTCCAGGTAAAAACACAGCAACTGTGGGCTAAATTTAAAAAGTGACTGTAGTGATCTCTTACAGACTTAAGGTAACATTACTGAATTTTTCAAGAAAGCAAGTCAAGACTTGAGTTTTTGGAATCTAAGAAACAGAGGTGATAACCAGAGAGAGATTCAGCAAGAGGACAAGAAAGAGTTACAAGAAGATAAACAGCTATGTCTACTAAATAAAAGTACCTTTTACCTTGCAAGGGATTAAGATGCTTGTATAAAAGACTGACCGGCTTGTATAAATGACACTTAGGGTAGTAGCCATAATGTGACATAAACCAGTGGGCATGATTTCCTATGTCCTTTTCTATTAAAAAAAAAAAAAATTACATTTACTTGATGACTCTCATGTAGAAAGTATTTTCACTAATCCACAGACAATTTATTTGGTTGATTTCAGTTTAATTCAAAATCAAAATCTAAAGGAGATATGCAGTCCGGTTTAGAGAAAGACATTAAGTCTCAAGAACCTTGAATTTTATACTAATTCAGTAAAATTAGTGAACATACACTTTAAAGAACTGTTTGATATTTTGTAAGAGAGGATTATTAAAAGAGGCACATGTAAACTTAAGTTCTACACTACTCGAATGCTTGTCTTATGTATATTAAGCAGCCTTAAAATTTCTTTCAGAATTAGTTACTTGGTGAAGATGGAAAGAAGTTACAGAAATCTGATGTTTTCTTGGTTGGTTTGGTTGTTTATTTTGATTGGGTTTTTGTTTTAGTTTTGGGGATTTTTATTTGTTTTTATTTTTGTTTTGTTTCTTTGGGGTTGAGGTTTTTTGTGTTTTTTGCTTTGCTTTATTTTTATGTTGTTCTCTGCTGCTGAACGGCCTATGTACTAGTACCAAAATACTTGTCCGTGCATGTGTATAAGGTTTTCTTTCATCTAGATCCTCACATTAAATTCCTGCCTTAGTGTGGTGGAAGGGCTTGGCTTGAGCCTTGGTGTCAGCATGGTAACCTGGTCTCCAAAATTGTATACTGGGTCTGGAAAACCTGAGTCTTAGAGAAGTGTAAGGCCACACTGTTTGTGTCTCTTCATCCCAAAAGCATGACAGATGCCAAATTATTTCTGCTATCAACTTTGACTTTTTCCTGTCTGTCATGATGCCCATAATCCTTTCTCATGAATAAAACTCCTTGACATATCCCACTGTCATATCTGGGTGATTTGAAGACAACGTATTAGTACTGCTTCCAACTGGAGGATCATGTCTTCTGTTTCCAGAGGTGGAACTTTTCATTATAATAATGAATTTCCAATATATCATTTGCTGGTCATCAGTCTGCAACTAACTAGCTTTAATAACACATTTTGTTGAAATTCTCCCCCTCTTGGTTGCCCAAAACATAGCAGCAACCACTGGTGATTTCAGTCAGATGGCTTTTCGTTGCATGAAAAGCACTGACAAAACCACGGTAATTTGAAAAGATTTTTTACTGCACAACCCAGTCTTTCATAGTGATCTGTATTTTCAATCCATCTCTACTGAAATCTTGTCTCCCTCTTTAGGTATCCATATCCTAATTTTTCCATCTCATTGTGAACTCTCTTCTATCCCCTACATCCATGTATGCAGACCCAGCAGTAGCTGTGTAGCTGTTAACAGTAAATTTCTCTGTCCTACACTATGAGGGAGATGGTTAGACAATATGATTGCTACTGAGAGCAATAACTTAATTGGTGGTAGTTTACTGCAAAAGCTCTGCTTCGCTTTGTTCTGAATTCTGCCTTTTATATCTAAAAGCATTGCCTCACGGGCAATGGCCCAAATACTGTGTGATGTGCATGGTGCAATCCTACAAACAACACGCTGAACAAAAACTAGAAGACAAATTAATTCAGTGCAGTACTGCAAGGGAATAAGACCAGATGAGTTATTTGACAGCTGTATTCCTTAAAAAGCTGCGTAAGTAACAGAATCCTTTTAACCTGCTGACAGACAGTAAAACACTTGTGTTTTTCTGGCTGATCAGTAACTGATCACAATCTCATGCTGTAATTTGCAATGACACAGCTGCAATGGACAAGCCATTATAATGCTTTTTGGTCAGGATATTGACAAAGAAATGGTGCTGAAATTTTGATACAGCTTTGTACATTTCCTACCAAAGCATTACTATTATATCTTATTGACAATGGCAACCGCAGTCCTTTAACTTATCAAGTCAGAAAATCTTTTCTGAACTGACTTCATTAAGTGAGGTTTGGTGTAAGTTCATTTGTTTAGTTCTGCCATTTCAGTTAGGAAGCTCACACTCAATCTCTTTGCTAACTTGGAGAATGCTTTCATGAACACTTCAAATCATGTCACAACAACAACTGGCATTAAATAAGACTAAATTCAGAGCCTTAAATTGAATTAGAAAATCCAACAGTTTCAGCTTTGCAATTTTGGTAACAAGGACCATGAACCACCACAATTCTGCCTAAAATGAATGGCAATTTAATCTTTCTGAGAAGTGGCATTTAACTGCATATGATATTTGGATTGTAATGTCTCCACTTATCTTTTAACTTTTATTCTCATTGTACCACAAATTGCCATACCTGCTATATTTGATACAGAAATAGTTATTCTTTGTAACAATGTCCAGGCTCCAAAATAAATTTCCTGATGGGAACAGTGCTTACTGTTTAGCTGACAAATTTAGTTGAATTTATTGTGGATGCATGGTAAACTACTCTAGACAGAACTTTTGTGGATAGGCTTGTATCTCAAAAAATGCACTCCTACTTGTAAAACAGATATTTTAATTTCTGTTTCCCCACTCCATGCTGACATAAACCTTAATAGGATTATGTGCAAAATGGAAACAGTTTTTTAGTCAGAAGAAATGAAGGTTCTTTCAAGTGGAGGAAGAGGCAGGGGCAGCTCCTTGGCCTGCACAGGCTAACCTTTTGCCACAGTTTCCACACTGCGCTGCAAAATTCTATTTGTAAGCATACTCATCCTAAGTGCATTATGGAAATTCCTGATGAAAAGAATTTTCTCCTCTATATTTGAAAGCTAGTAAATCCCTTCTAAACAAAACTTAAATTCAGCTGTGAAAAAGTTACTTGTTTTTGAACAACAAATTTATTCATGCCTGTAGTTCAGAGCTGTACAGAAATACTTCCTTTGTCATATTTATTTTTGTAAAGACTGCTGGAAAATGGCTTCACTCACTTTTTTTTTCCTGTGTTGTTTGGTCCCGGATGAACATAAAATATTTCCTATTTCAGTCACCAATAATATTAGTAAACTTTTACAGCAAAAGTACTCATAAAAACTGGTATTTCTACAGTCATGTCTATCACATCGCTAACATGAACTATTTCACCCTTGGGGAAATATAGCTAATACAAATATATCTTTTTTTTTCCATTTTTATCTATTTGAGATGCGTGATCAACTACAATGGAAATCTGATGTATTAATTAAAAAACATTAAAAAAAATCCCAGTGGTTTCGAAATATGATGACTACTAAAAGTTTCTCTTGGAAGGATTTTTCTCCTGAAACTCACATGTATCTAAAGGCTAATCTCAGCTGATGAAAATAAGTCTCTGTAATAGTGTTGCTCTTCCACAATCTCTGAATCCTTTTTACTCATACTACAGCCTCATACTATTTTTTATATAGATATATATATGTTTACAAACAATTTGCACACAGGTTATATAGTAGTCTGGTCTATTTATGTAAATGAAAGTCTTGAAAGTCTTTGTTGTTCCTCAGTTTTTTTTTCCTGTAGCCTATCTTAGTGTTGTACTTCATCATATATGCATATATAAATATACAACTCTGCTTGTCTAGGGAATCATATGAGGGAAAAAAATCCCACAATTCTTACACATGTAGGATTTAATACTACAAGGCACCAGTAATCAAGATACTTTTCTTTATTTATTTGTATGTTCTGTTATTTACAGTAAAGGGATTTGAAGACTTTTGTATGGAGAACGACCTACAGTCTCTGGACATCTCCATAATTCCTACATAAACTGCAGGGGTTCTTGATGATTTGTGTTTGTCCCTAGATGCATCCTTTGGCCAGCAGAGCAAATCTGGTTAAGCACAAATGATGAAGTAAAAATCTATATCTGATCTAAGAACTAGCAGCCTCTGATTAGGCCACAACAGAAGTTATGGTTTAAAATACCTTAATAAATAAACAACACCTTGACAAGCAAAAATGCCAGATCCCTCTTCCCATTGTTGCTACGAACCACAATGTTAGTGTCATCAGAGGATGACTCTCTTCTCTTTTACTGTCTCCATCTTGCTGCAGCCTGCTGTAGTCAACCAAGCCCCCAAAATATTGAGGGGAAGCATAAGGGAAGACAGCTACCCCTCCTGAGGACTGAAGGAGGAAGACATAACAATGACCTTGGCAACTGACAATGATATGCCTAAAACTCATACTGAGAATGGCAAATATGGGCCCTGTTTTTTATTAACTTGACCAATTTAATTGGCACAGCAATTATTTATCAGCAAAAACAATAGAACAGGAAAAGCAAATCTGTTCTCCAGGTCTCCCTCTGAGCACTTCTGGCCTTCCTATTGTAGAATTGTTCTCTGCAGTTTCCCTCTTTGCTCCTCATTTTTCCTCCATTCAGTGGTTCCCAGGCTCTCAGTACACCGTGTGTCTTCAGTGTCATAACTTAATCTTATTCTTCTTTCTTCCCTTTGATCACAGGTCCTTCCTACAAAATACCTTTCCTTTCTTACACTTCTTCTTCCTTTTAGGGATAAAGCTTTGCACTGGGACCTATTCATCTCATGGGAGGCAGTGATTTTTACACCAAGAGGGATCAAGTGCAGTTTAATTTTGTTTTTTTAATTTTTTTTTAACAGAGGATGTGTCTAAACTGTCTTTGCAAGCAGAGGTTCACTCACAGTTCTCATGTGTGTGAGTATTTGCACTTATATGGTCCAAAGTCTCGGTTAAAGTAACTCACAGGCTCAGCTGGGATCCAGTGTCAAGTTAGCAGTAGTTATATGGACTTGGGTTGACTCAGTGCAGACAAAGTGAGGCAGGATATTCTTCTCTGCCTCATACTTCAAATACTGGATTTGAAAATATTTGGTTTGTTTTGAAGGGATGCTATCACAATTGTAAGACTGAGAATGTTGTGTAGAAGAAAATCCTGATTGAATAGAAAAAGTAGTGAACAGTGTGGGAACCCAAGAAGATGCTTATGAGCTTGCATAGCTCTTTCAGTGCTTGAAAGCTGTCTAGCAAGCAAGGCAGAAGACATTTGCTTACATCTCTGGGAGTATCCTTCTGGATAAAATGTCCAGCACACAGCTGGATAAACATATGTGATGGGTAAGCAGCTGGTTCATGGATTAGGAACAAAGGGTTACAGTGAATGGGGTGACATTAGACTGGTGACCTGTCACTGGTGGGGTTCCACAGGGCTCCATCCTCAGCCCTGTGCTCTTCAACATCTTCATAAATCATTTGGAAACAGAACTGGAGTGGATACTAAGCAAGTTCACAGATAATACAAAACTGGGTGGAGCTGTTGACTCCCTCAAGGTCAGGAAGGCCCTGCAGAGTGACCTCAACCCACTAGGGGGTTGGACAACCACCAACCCTTATAAAGTTTAACAAGAAAAGTGCCAGATTCTGCACCAGGGACAGGGCAACCCTGAACACAGACTGGGAAATGAGATGATGGAGAGCAGTGACACAGAAAGGGACGTGGGGGTCCTGGTGTGTAGCAAGGTGAACATGAGTTAGCAGTGCCCTGGCAGCCAGGAGAACCGAACATGTCCTGGGGGGCATCAGGCACAGCATCGCCAGCAAGCCAAGGGAGGGGATTGTCCCGCTCTGCTCTGCACTGGGGCAGCCTCACCTCACGTTCTGGGGGCAGTTTTGGGTGCCACAATGTAAAACAGGTATCGAGCTGTTAGAGAGTGTCCAGAGGAGGGCAACAAAGATGGTGAAAGGCCTTGAGGGGAAGCTGTGTGAGGAGTGGCTGAGGTCATTTGATCTGTTCAGCCTGGAGAAGAGGAGACTGAGGGGAGACCTCACCGCAGTTACAACTTCCTTGTGAGGAGAAGAGGGGGGGCAGGCACTGATCTCTTCTCTGTGGTCACCACTGACAGAACCCAAAGAAACATCATAAAGTTGTGTCAGGGGAGGTTGTATATCAGGAAAAATTCTTTACCCAGAGGGTGGTTGGGCACTGGAATAGGCTCCTCAGGGAAGTGGTCACAGCACCAAGCTTGACAGCTCAAAAGGTGTTTGGCCAATACTCTCAGCCACATAGAGTGATTCTTCGGGCTGTCCTGTGCAGAGCCAGGAGCTGGACTTGATGATCCTTGTTGGTTCTCAGAACCAGCCATATGGAGGTGATAGTATGGAGCAGGACCACTTGGGAGACAACTGGATTTCCCAAACTTTCTCAAGTATTTTCTTTTTCCCTGTCATGTAAGACTTGATGAACAACAAATTAGAATATCCCGAATGAACTTTGTGTTTGTGATGCCTTGCTAAAACAAACAAAAAAAGTCTTTAGTCTTGAACTTGTAGAAAAGGAAATAAAGTCTGAGAGATTCTTACTTGCTAATACGTTGAAATGAGAGCTAAAGCTTACCCTACCTCTGGCATTAGTAAATGAGTTATCCTAATGTGTCCTTAAGTACATTGTACTTTAGACTGTAGTTAAGCTGTCAGGGGATGTGCTGAATATCATGCACCATAATTCTGGTTTGTATGGTTCCAGTAGCATTGCTGAGCATCTCGTGTAACATTCCCTTTCCACCTTCCTTTTTCCTTTATCTACAGAGCTCTTCCTCTGCCTCCAGTGTCTGCTGCCAGCAGAGCAACAGTGAAATGTCCTTACTGATCATTGCTCCTTGAGGAAGGGAGCATTCATGTTTCTTGATGCTCAGATCTTTCACTCTCCATGACTAACACACAGGAGTAAGTGGCTCCAAAACCAGCAGTCTGGAGAATTCCTTTTTTTTTGCCCCCCAGAAATATTTTAAAGATTGATTGATACATTGAGATCAAGGAGGCTCTCTGAAGGCTGAAAAAACAAAAGGGATGGAACCAGAGTTCACAAATACATCTCCCTGTGATCATCTTCTCTTTTCAAGCACTCCTTATTGTTGTAGGGCATGCTGACCATATGTCTTGCTACCCACTTGATCCCTTATATTTGACAGAGAGGAAACTACAATCTCAAAAGTGTCTGTTTTGAAACTGTTTGAGACCTGCCACATCAATTCATTTTCTATCTGAAAATTATCATTATTATCTCATTGCATATTATTTAATCTGCTTTTAAAGAATAGAGAACCTTGCCTAAAATGCCTGTGACAGATGATCGCCCTCTGATACATGTTAATTTTAACATCCTGCAGTCTTGTTCTTGTATGTAAAATATATACTTGAACTCAGCATCATGTTTTTTGCTCCTGGGGGGAATCTTATTGATTGTGAAGAAACTAAATCAAACAAGCTTTGGAGAATCAGATGGAATGCTTCACAAGGTGTGATTTTGAGGGCAGTTTTGGCAGTCCTTACGGCAGTCACCGAAACAGAAAATATGCTGGCTCGACTTATGGCATGTTAGTCACTCTAAGTAAGTTTAACACGTAGAATTTTTGAGTTTGGTTGTTTTTTTTTTTCTTTTTCGTTTATGTGAAAGCTAGCTTCTGTTTTGTTGTAGCTTTTCTGTTCACTGTGGCTAACTGATGAAGTAAATTGGTTTCATCTCGTGAATTCCGAGCTGTGGAACCTAAAACTCGTTATATGACAGCTTGTTAACTATTTGTGATCCTGAAACAAGAATACTGGTCTTAATCACTATTCAGACCAGAAGTTTCACTTTTTTTTTCTTCCTTATTTTGATTTTTTAAAAAATATTTTATATGGAACATAATTTTAGACCTAGATGGAAAATATTATAAGAACCAGATACTGTTTTCAATCCAGATTCAATTGTGCATTTATTTAATTTCTAAAATAAACTTAATTTTTATCCTACAATTCTACTTTTCTGTACATCAAAATATTTATAGTCTTAAAACAAATGATCCCTTTGATATGATTCAATGATACATGGAGTTTAGAATAGCATATGATTGACCAAGCTGAACTCTCTTCTGATACAGCTTCACTGAAATGTATTAAAATTTTACCAATTTATCCCAAAAGGACTTCTTGCAGAAAATACTAAATCACTGTAATTCTCAGGAGACAGTGCATGAATGTTTTATGGGGATTGAAAGCTGGATTTGAAAGATTATGATCAGGGTATAATTGTAGGGATTCTGTGCATCGGATAATGCAGTCAATTGCTTCCTTCTGGTTTCAATTAACAATCTTCTAGGGACAGTCAGACAGAGCCTCCACTGGAGTGGATCAGCATAGCTGCACTGAAGAGAGGAGAGAAATACCATTCATTTACTCAAGCTTATTTTCTCACTTGGGGCAAACTAAATGATAATGAAACCCACAGGACATAATAAATGGGGAAAACCTGTTGCATTGGGGTCTCCTGCAACCTTCCCAGAAGACAGCTTGGCCTGGGGACGAGCTGGGGACGATATTTTCGTGGATGTTCAGAGATGTTTTATTTCTCCCAGCCCATGACTGGGGAGCCTTGACCAGACTCACACAAAGGACTCAAGAATCATGGGAACACCAACCTAAGTACAGGATTCTCTGGGCGGGGGTACATTTGAAATGGCCAGTGAGGGCCAGAACTGGGGTGCATGTGACCAGGGAGCAGGGGGATACCCGTGCTCAGACCATGCTTTCAC
>VYZQ01036333.1:0-21129 GCA_013400655.1 Mystacornis crossleyi
CAGTTTAGCATGTGGGGGGGGTTGGTTTTTTCCTAAATATCATGATGAATTCCACAGATTTGCTATTCATCATCAAGATCATGATTTACTGTCCAGGCAAAGCACACTTACAGCAGGTTTGTTGGTTGAAGGCTTTAGAGACAGTACCTCTTTTAAAATTGTGTGCTTGTTTTTTCTTTTCCTTGACTTTTATTTGTTTTTTGGAAAAAACAAACATTTTCTGGATGTTTGAAATGAAAATATCATAATGAAAATAAGGGCAATAGATACTCTAAAAAATGAGATTTTATTCTTGACCCAGAATTCAAAACAAAGATGTACTTTTGTGGAATGCCTGATACCACTCTGTTGTTGACTGGCACTTAAGCCTTCTGTTGCGTCTATACAAACTTCTTCAAATGGGAAATCTGAAATTGTTTCAGGGAATTATAGTAGCCATGTAATAGGTTAGGATTTAAGATTCCTCTGAGGGTCATATGGTTAAAGGAAACATTTTAATAACTCACCTAATAATACCAAGTGTGTTAAAAGTTTCCAAGACAGGAGGATTTAGACTTAGGGAAGCTGCTGCTACGCTTCTTTGCCCATTTTATATTCTCCGTCTCACAAAATTTCCTCATCTGTCTTGCTAAGTGTAAACTGACTATATGCTTTGTACTGTAACTGTAACTTTACAATCTCATTTTCTTCTTTCATCACATTTTTTGTCTTAGCGCAGTTAATAGCCAAAATCCACAAACTACACATGAAAGAAATTATTTTAAAATGTAATAAAAGGTGGAAATATATGTTTACTATTATAATTCTTTAGTCCTGATATTAGATCACTTCTTAATGGATTTTTTTGGTAATTATGTGGTAGGATTAGTACTCCTTAAAATTAGAAAATAGCAATTATCAGAGAAGACACTGTATTTCAAATATTTGTCATCTGATAGTCACATTGAAAAACAGAGTTGCATTCAAGTAGGATGCCATAGAGCCTCAGAAGGATTAGGAGAGATGAAAAAAAAGAACAGTTGGACAGGAAGTGCAAAGAGGAACCTCTTGACCTGTTTGCAACACAGGAGATACTTATTAATAGTAACAAGTGCCCAGAGTTTGATTCTTCCTTCCTGCCAGACTTTTAACTTTCTTTTCAGCTTTCATGTCAATTTGAAGTGAAAAAATTAGGCAGTCTTAGCATCAGAACGGGGAAAGCTTAACTGAACTTTCTTTCCAAACTTTCACAAATGAGAGACATTTGCATCTTTGGGTGTTGCAAACTTGGCTGCTTCTTCTGCGTGGTTTCCTCAACCAGGTATTCATAGCAAATAAGTCTCCCACCTGTACCTGAGGTGGAAACTCAGGTTTCCACCTGAAATACCAGGGATCTGGTATTTGGCAAAGTTACCCACTGTCTTATCCAGTGATGACAGCTTCCAATCAAGTTGATTCTGTACTGGCTCATGTCCAAATACTCTGAGTGTATACAGCAACTCTACTCATTCCATTTTGAACATACCCCAAGTCGTTTTAAGCAAACCACGCTGTCTATTGATCAAGGGGAGTAGATGCACAGTAAGAGGAAGAATTACACCACAAGAATCACCCCAGACTAGGCTGCCATCATTGTTCAAGACAAACTGGTTTGAAGCCAGCTTGGGTATGTTGAACTGTGTCAGATTTCCCAGTGGATGTCTGATGTGTATCAACAATCAGCAGCAATCATAATTATTCCAGCAGGACTGAACAAGGAGCAGAGCTTCAGAAGAAACAGACAAACCATAACCTTAACAGAATTTAATATAAGTGAAGAAAACAGACCCTCTTGAAGAATTAAACTGATCACACAAGCAGAGTTAGTCACATGATAACAGCAAAAAGTGGGTCAGTTCCACTATTTTTAGAGAGAGGGAATGGGAAAGAAAAGTTTTGTCACTTGGTGGTTTTTTTAGCTGAAATTAAGATAAAGGCTCAAGACACTGAGTGAACTGGGAAAAAAAAAGAACTATTGAGGTTTCCTGCACTCTTTGCAGTGCTTTGCATGGGTTTCAGATGGATATTACCTTACCCCATACACACACTCCTGATGAAGGAATTTTCTAAAACAGAGGTTACTTTTTATGCCATGCATCTATCACATTCTACAATACTAGCTAGTTACAATACTCTTTACTCACATTTTATAGGATATGTGCAAATGCAACTATTTTGGAACACACCAGACACCAGAATATGCCATCTTTCCAATACGGAAAAAAGCGACTGTTAACCTGTTACAGAACATTGGCAACTCTGAAAAAAAATATGGGATATTTTTTACTTAATTCCTAATTATGTCAATGAGATTCACAACTCCGCTTGTTTCGGTTTTTGAAGCACCTAATTTTAACACCGACTCATGGAATTATTTAGATTGGAAAAGAACGGTAAGGTCATCAAGTCCAACCATTAATACCACACTGCCAAGCTGAACATTAAATCACATCCTTAATCACATCCTTAAGTGCCACATCTATGTGCCTTTTAAATAATTCTAGGGACGGTGACTCCAGCACTTCCTTGGGCAGCTGCTTACAATGCTAGATAACCCTTTCAGTGAATAAATGTTTCCGAATATCCAAGAATAAACCTTCACTGGCACACCTGGGGGCCATTTTCTCTTGTCCTATCACTTGTTACTTGGGAAAAGAAACTGATCCCCACCTTGCTACAACCTCCCTTCAGGTTGATGTAGAGAGCGATAAGGTCCCTCAGGTGCTCCTCATAAGATAGTTCCCTTCACCAGCTTCATTGATTTCTTTGGACAGTATCTTTCCAGAGACAAAGAACAAATTCTCATACAGTTTGTGATTTCCTCTCCCTTAGCTGAGAATTTTGTGTATTACAATTTTATCTACATGTAGATCCCCATTTTGTGTTAGCATAAGACACTGAGCAAAGATGTAAGAGATCTGTGTTGTGATGAGAATAAATTCCCAAATTTCTCCCTTCATAGCGTCTATGGCATTGTCTTATCCCTGATCTCTTCCCTTTCTCTGGAACATCAGATATGAGCTGTGATGTGGTTGCCTACAATTGCTATTAACAGCACAGCTCACCTGGTAGTTTTAACTGGGAAGAACAAACACGAAAATGCATGAAGGTAAAACTTCTTATGCTTTCCCTACTGTGTGTTAACTGTTTATATGCTCCTTATATCATGTAGTACATGGTACTTGGTCTCTTCCTACAAGGGATATTTTTAATGGAGTGCATTCACAGTAGCTGAACACTACTGTGCCAAAATCTTCAGCAGTTATTAGTTTGGCTGTGTCAGAAGGATTTGCTTTTCTGAAAGCACTATGGCCCTTGTCTTTAAAATTCAAGTTGCTTTCAGGTGTTTTAGGCCGGACAGTACAGAATTGACATGGACAGCTGCTTTTGAAAATCCTAGTGGAAGTTTTCGCCTTCTTACACTCAGCAGCTGTCTTTGACATAAATAAAATGGATGTAAATGAAAAGTTAAGGAGAAGTTATAAAAGTTTTGCATCATGTAGATGTTGAAAAGTCATAATCCTCTGCTTTCAGAAGGGAAGAAGCAACACAGTGCTTAGCACCAGTGCAGAAGATCAGAGTGCTACTGACTCTGTCCATCCACCATATCCATTTCCTGGGCATAGTCATGCACAGACAATCCCAGTTCAGCACCTTTCAGCTCTTTCAGGATGGGTTTTCAACGAATCCAAACCAGCTGCAAACCAAACCTGTTAATCTTGGGTTTTCTGTTAAGATCCTAAGCCACATGACCTCTCTCAAAAGAAGAAAGCTCCTCATCTCCACCATTTCCCAACACTTTGGCACTAATGTCCATTTAGTAAACGGACTAGTAGGTAGGACTTTACCATTCCTGCAGAACTTTTTAATGAGGGAAGGGCCAATAAATGATCTGAATACTGAGACCATATGCCTCTAATGAACCTCACTACAGCCGCAGGCCTTGTCAAGGACAGGAGGCCCTCTTCACAGTGTCATTGGAGATTTTGAGCAGCAAAGCATAAAAATGACTGGAGCAGGCAGATTATGGGCTGAGACTTCTCCCATCTCATCTCTCTGCATAGCATTTGTCTCTCTGCTGGAAAGCCTTGAGGCAGGGCTCACTCAGTAACAAGAAAAATTTCATCTTGTTTATGTAATATGCGAGGTTTTAGAGGGAGAAATAATCAAAAGGAGCATAAACTTTCTTATTTCTTCTGCACCTTGTACTGCAACATGCTGAAACACCATTAGAACTTTTCCAGAAAAATCGCATGAAGAGATGCACTGATACTGTTGTAAGAATAATTAACTCTCAGTGTAGTTACTTCTAGCTGTGTTAGTACCAGTATGAACCAGAATCTGTCCATATGTTCACACTTCCATACACTCATGCTCAAATATGATTCAGGCTCTTCTTCAGCATTTTGTTTCAGTGAAACCCACTATAGATATGTTAGTAAGCTTATCATAAACTGAAAACATTTACAGGAGACAATTCAAAGTTATTTATAATGACATTTCCAGAATGTACATGGGTTTTTAAGCAATGGGCAATGTGCATAAAGGAAATCTAGTGATGCAGAGAACAATGAAAACAATTTAAATGGGACATGAATTGAACGAAAGGTGTCTTCCAGTTGCTATTGCTACATCTGGTCAGTACTGCAAGCAAAGATCCCTGGTAATTTCAGAAGTGGGTGTGCTGCAATGTTCTTAAAACACTGAGTCCTTGAGGAGCTATGATTCATTGAACCACAGCTGTCTGAGGACTTTCTGAACGTCACCATAGGATAAGATTCTTTCTCGCTCTCTTGGGAAACAGGCAAATCATCACTTTGAATTCCCAAGGGCAAGTCTTAAAGGGTTTTTAATAATCCCATTGAAGATATTTTATTTTAGTTGAAGACCTCAGTATTCAAAGCCTTCTTAAACAAATATTTTTAACTGCTAGAAAACTCAACCTTTCTCTCCCTGGTAAAGGCCAGAAATGCAACTATCTCATTCCTTGTACCTACTTTTTTCTAGGTATGTCAGACACAGGAGTCACTCTTATGGCTAATTTTTCTAAGAATTAAAGGGCAAAAGTAAAAGGGATTTGAGACCTCTCAGGTATTATATGGATGAACAAAGATACAATCTGGACTGAAAAACTGTGGCAAAGTTCAGGTACCAAAAAGCTGCATGTTGTACAGGCTTGTTAAGATTTATGACCCTACCAAACTAGACTCAGGTTTCAGCCACACAAGTGTGAGATCAGAAGGATAAAAATGGGTGAAGAATTGTGCTTTTACTAGGACTGTGTGACACCACCTACTGAAATGTTTTAGGTAGTTTTTTCCATAGCAGAATATAATGTGCACAGGTTGCTGTTGTTACACATGGTGCCTCAGATATTGAACTAGGATCCAAGTCACAGTGACCTCACTGATGTGCGGCATGACCTCGGCACACCTCCAGCCTGAGAAAACAGACCACATCACTTTTACAGTCAACTGGAACACACAGATGACAGTCGCAACACCTAGTAGCCGGTTGAACAGCTTTTTTGATTGTGCCGCATGCCAGTGAAGCTGTCATTTGAGTACACCCTGGACAGAATTAACACCAGAATTACAGAATTCTGCATCACACCCAGGCAGTCTTCATGATCTACTGGCAGGTGCCCTGACTGGAGGGCTGCAGTTCCTCACAGCCTGCACGACCAGGCAACTGCCTTATTCTTCCGTGCGCCTTCGTAGGCTGTGTCCGTCCTCATTGTGTAACTCCTACAGCAACCCCACAGCCCGTAGTTCTCTGACAGCTCTTACTTTAAAAGCTCTTAACATGATGGCAGTAACCACTGAAGCCGTGAGATCATCCAGCAGTTTTAACGAGATTGCTCAGATGTGTATATATGGAGTATTCCATATATAAACCAGCAGGAAGAGACTGTCCCACCTCAACGATATGGTTCCTCTTTAAGAAGAATTTCTTCACAGAAAGTGTGATTAGACATTGGAATGGGCTGCCCAGGGAGATGGTGGAACCACCGTCCCTGGAGGTGTTTAAGACTGGATGTGGCNGCGGAACCGCGGCAGGGGCGCGACTGTGCCTGAGGGCGGGGCAGCGCGCGGGCCGGGGCGCGCCCCCGCGAAATGCGGGGACCCATGGTCCCGGAGAACCATGGTCCCGGCGCGGGTCCCCGGGAAATGCCGGGATCCACAGCCTCCGCAGGGGAGAGGTGCGCGCACGAGCACTGTCCGGAAGAACAGAGAGAGCGGCGGGGCGCAGGCGTGGCATTTCCTGGGGTGTGGGGCTGCGGACGGGGGGGAACACCGGGGCAGACCCTCCACTTGTGTAACAGGTGAATGGCCTGAAGTGTCAGGGGAGGGTTAGGCTGAATAATAGAAAAAGGCGCTTCACCTAGAGCGTGGCTGGAACGGGCTCCCTGGGGAAGTGGTCACAGCACCAGCCTGACAGAGTTCGGGAAGCGTTTGGACAGTGCTCTCGGGCACATGGATGCTTGGGGTGTCCTGTGCAAGGTTAAGAGTTGGACTCGATGATCCTTGTGGATCCCTTCCAACTCAGCATATTCTGTGATTCTTGGTGTTTTAGTATTCTGGAGAAGCACAGGGGGCGATCTGTCACACCAGGAGGGGGCCTGGTGAAGACGTCAGCCGCATTCGTGGGGGCATTGGTGGGAGCGTTTTTTGCCCTAACACGTGTGCAGGGCGATGGATGCTTTTCCACTCTCACAGAGACGTTCGAGGGTGTCCGAAGGACTTGGTTTGGTGTTCCTGCACTGGGCTGCAGGAACAGGCCCCGGCGGTGTGTACACACAGGCGGTGTANCACGCGGCGCTACAGACACCTCGCGGGCTGCCCGGCGCCCGGCGGGGGCTGCTCGGGCCGCCTGCCCGGTCCCCGGTGGGGCGGCTGCGGGGCGCGGCCGGGGCAGCNGTGCTCTCGGGCACATGGATGCTTGGGGTGTCCTGTGCAAGGTTAAGAGTTGGACTCGATGATCCTTGTGGATCCCTTCCAACTCAGCATATTCTGTGATTCTTGGTGTTTTAGTATTCTGGAGAAGCACAGGGGGCGATCTGTCACACCAGGAGGGGGCCTGGTGAAGACGTCAGCCGCATTCGTGGGGGCATTGGTGGGAGCGTTTTTTGCCCTAACACGTGTGCAGGGCGATGGATGCTTTTCCACTCTCACAGAGACGTTCGAGGGTGTCCGAAGGACTTGGTTTGGTGTTCCTGCACTGGGCTGCAGGAACAGGCCCCGGCGGTGTGTACACACAGGCGGTGTAGAACCGGTGGCTCCGCTCCATGGGTGGGGAAGGGTGACAGGAATACACATACAGGTACATGATGTGGGAAGAGTTCGGGACAGAATATCCTGTATGCCACACAGCAAAGCAAGTGGGGAGATGAAATTGCCCTCAACACGTGGGCATACACAGAGTGTGGAGACTGGGGGGAGTCCAGGCTCTTTCCTTTTATACCGCAGTGTTTCAGAGGAGTTAATGTAGAATATACAGGTGGTGTCATTTGTTTGTGAAACTGTGATGGAGGGGTGTCTCATGCTCTGGGGACTGCTAACAGAAATAGTCACTGCTAGGCTGCTGTAAAGTCTGGCCCAGAATCTCCCAGTCTTAAAAAGTCCTTGAATCTGTAATAATCTAAAAGCTTTAGGATGGGATATAGAAGAGCAGTAGACCAAAGCACATGGAGATTAATTATTTCAAGTAGTCCTTCATGGAGGACTGTTTTATTTCTTGTCCTTTCTACAAAAGACTCCTAGTCCCTGCAAGGCAGAATAGGTATACCTTGGAACAGGAGGATCCCCCAACTGGAGAGTTCTGTGTAGATCAAACTCAGTATATCATCAAACACCTAGAAACTAAGAGGCAACTGTTATTATTTCAAATAATTTTGGTAAACAGTTCTGAAAAGAGATGATTTGCCTGCAGAAGCTGATAATAAATTTTAAAATCACAGTGGTAACAAAATTTTGTAGCTAGGGCATCACAGCTCTGCTTGAAGAAATTTACTTTTAATGGCTGAAGGGACTTGGCCATTACTTCTTGACAGTGAATACTGTCTGAAAGTACAGAATTATTTTTGCATTTAGGCTCACAAAAAATTATTCTCAGGGTAGAAAAATGCCTGTTATTAAACTGTGATGTGGCAATACATCACCTGTTTCTTTAGAAAACATCCATGTTATCCTGGAAAACAATAAACCACTTTAATTAGTGGTAAATTTCCACATGCAGTTGACACTTATATTGCATTGTTACCTGCCTTTGCTAGGGTTAATATTTTGGTTCTTCAGATAAGCAGGTGTGTAAAACTGATAGCAATAGAAAACCTGTCTGCACCAAGGCCAGTGCATGGCTCCCTTGGCAGCTTTTTGTAACTATTGTGTTACGGAGTTTTAAGGCAGTACTGGAAATAATTCTGCTTTGGGCTTACTGAAACATAATGTTAACAGAAGTTGGAATGGACAAATAACAGGAATTGCTTTTGGTTCTAGTCAATTCACACTGATTTGGAATGTCTCCAGATCTACCTCTAAAATTATTTCAAGAGACCATTATTACAATATACCAAATACCAACTGTAATTAAATGTTACCTGCATGGCTGGAAGGATGTGTGGTGTAGTGATTCAGTTCTGTTGGATCTATAGTTATGGTGAAACATGAGATTTTTTCACAGCTTACAGACCTACTATTTTAAGAGATGATATCTTCCATTTCTGGATGGAAAGTTTTTAGAATTTTAGGCAGTGCTTGAAGGGAAGGAGGACAGAAAACTCTTCTGCTTCTTAAAAGCCTGCTTTGCATAAATGAAAAGAAAGTGCTTTGTTAGAGAGGTCATGGTGATCCTAGCTCATACAGGTAACTTGGAGTTAACAGACGTCAGATAAGTTTGTTTTGTCACTTCCTTATTTTGCAGTTTTTTACTCTGGCTTCTTGGTTTATATAATATAGAATATGTGTGTAGCCGTGGCCGACTTGAAGAGTCTTGTGAGAGGTTTGGCTCTAGTTACCCTAACACTGCTCATGCAGTTTCGAAGACAAGCTTACAGGTGTGTCAGAAGTGGCATCCACATCTTGAATACGATTTTATTTGAATTAGTGGCTGGTTTTACATACATAATGACAGGATGTCGTGCTCAGAACCATTTCCAAAAAGAGGTTGTTTTAGAAATAAGGAAAATTAGCGGATCTGCTAAATCTGAGTCTGCCTAATGTCACTGCCAGTCATAGTTCTACAGAGCCATAATGCAAGTGGGTTGCAGGTGGGCTAGCGATACCGCTTTACCTTTGACAACTTGGGATAGATTCCTGATCACCCTAACATAGCTATTACACCAAGGTATTGTTTCATCATGTGTGATGAAACCTAAACTAACGTCTTAAAAATAGGGAGATCTTGAAAAGTTGCTGTATTTTGTAGGTTTCATGAGAGTGTGATGTCACAATAGCCTTTCTGTTAGAACTTTACTGAAAAAATCTGAATGCAATCTAAAAGGAACATGGAATTGCTCCTATTAATATTATCATGTGTGTACTGTCACACTTTTCTAGCTGGCAAAATCATTAGAGAGATGGATACCGCTTTGAGTCAGAGATAAGCAACCCTTGTGCATTAATCCAGAAAAAGTTCAGTCTGCACAGTGGAGCAAAAATCTGATGTAACATTAGATTTTATACCAAAAAGATGGTACTTACTTAAACTCCTGCTAACACCTTAGTAATTTATGTTTGGGAGGAGAGGAAATTTGGGTTATTTTGGGGGAGTTATTGCTGTATCCTTTTTTGATCGGTTTATTTGAACCTAATACTGTATTATTGATTTCCGTAATGTACTTTGGCCTACAAAAGGTTATGTAAGGCTTTAGAAGTAAATGTGTAACTTGCTTTACCTCATCAAAATATGTTTAATGGAGATACATAAACTGACTTAGTCAAAAACTTTCTCCTTTTCTTTACAAAGTCTGTCAGTGGATGCATCTGAGCAATTTGTTCTATTCTGTCGTTTTAAAATATGAGATTTTCTTTCTTTTATTTACTAAGGCAGAATAATTTTTCTACTTACACAGAGGTTTCCATCTAAAGAGGAAAAAAATCTTTTTACTGTTTAATTGCAGTTGAACTTCATAGTACTTAATGTTGTTTATACAGAATTTTTATATACTATTTATAGAAATAGAGGTATTAAAATGGAGTTTTAACTAATATATTTCTAATTTAAATTTTGGAAACAGAACTGATTTGTTCTTTTAGGTACTAGGTGTCTGTTATCAGTGGAGTAGTTACTGTGTGTCCACAGTTTGGACTGCACTTGTGTATACTGTCCGTGAAGTGTGTAAGTAAATTACTATTATTAATGAAGCACTTTTTTTTCTCTATTATGTCAGGAGGTGTACTTCAAGAATCTTTCAAAACAGAAACAAAAGGAAGTCATGGAGAAGAATGGAAACAACCACAAACTTCGTGTTTGTGTTGCTACTTGCAACCGTGCTGATTATTCGAAATTAGCTCCCATTATGTTCGGTATTAAGGCAGAACCACAGTTTTTTGAGCTTGATGTCGTAGTGCTTGGTTCCCACCTGATTGATGATTATGGGTAAGGTGAATTTTTTTTCTACCAATATGTTTCTGAGGTGTTAGCAATGATAACATGAACCTTAGGTAAAAAAAAGTCTTGGCATCTTGAGGGTACACAACAAAGTTTTACATTTTTTCCAGAATTTTATTTTGCAGCTCCTTCTGAGATTGCGTATTTCTGGGATTTTTTCGATCAGTCTTGGAATTCTAGAAAGTTCTGTGTAAATGCTGTAATTGAGACCTTAAACAGGATCACAGACTTTATGAAGTGAGAAACTCATGTCCATTTTCCCCTAGGAACCTGGTGATTTTCAAATGAAAATATGCTACAGTTTTTTTAACTTTTGCAGAGAAAAGATCCTTCTCAGTCATTTTAAATTAAGCTCTTCTGCTTAACACAGTTATTGGAGAAAGAACTTATATGTTCCATATCCCAGGAGGATGCTGTTGGTTCTTACTTCCAGGACTGTGGAGGCAGGATGTGGTTGTGTGTTTCTGACAAAATGCATAACAAAATGAGAGATGTATGGTTATCTATGGTATATGGGTAGGCAGGAGAGAACAGGGTCCCCCTCCATAACTCTCTATAAGTAAGCAGTCAGATCACCTGCCCAGGAGGATGAGATGTCTTGGTACAAATCCCTTCCCTTGGAACGACTTCCCACATCCCAGGTGGATATTCTCCTGGTTGCTGGGGAAAAGGGAGAAAGAACAGCATACATAGTCTTTCTGGGATTGTGGTTGATTTTCCTCAGGCTGCGTTTACCAGATTGGACCCCATAAGTGAAATAGATATGAAAACACGTATTTTGGAAAACAAAATCAGACTTCAGCTTAGGTCTGCAGCATATCAGCATTGCTGAACTTTTAGAAATTGATAAGCATATCTTCAAGTGAAGACACTTTTTGGACTTTGCAATGAGAAATTTTGGCATTTTATAAGTTAGGACGGGAGGAAGTTAATATTATCTCCAACTACGAAGACAGGATGTTCACTGGTGACTGTTCTCTTTCTGCACATTATAGGGCTCTGTTCCTTGCTTTGTACTGGACATTGTTTCCATCCAGTAACATGGCAAGGTGAATTCAATATCACAAAACTAACCTGATTCAAAACAAAACCAGACAAGACAAAAAACAGTTGAACTTCTTGACAGGTTAGGATGTTGAACTGCACCCTGTCTGACTGGAGAAATAAAGTAATCTCATTTCATTTGCTGAAGAGAATAAACATGGCCCTGATTTCTCTGTATCACTAACCCTTTGCTGTTTGCAATACTTGTGCAAAGTAACACAAAATACAACTTCTCCAGTTCCAAGGTGTTTGACACTAGTCTCTATATTGCAAATTATTTGTAATGCACAAAGCAAACAGTAGAGATTTTGATCTGGCAAATGTTTTTGCTGTTAGTTGCTTTGTGGTAAGTATTCTAAAACCCAGGTACTCCTTGGGGTTTTTTCAGGGCCTAGCCGTGCATCCCTTAGTCTGAGTCATCCTAGAAAATGAGTGGGTCCTCAGAACATACACGTTCTAGTGATATGAATGGGGTAATCAACAGTAGCAGAAGTCAAATGACAGTGATCCTGTTACTGAAATACTTGGAGGATTGTAAAAGAACCAAAACCACCAGAAACGGGCAGTCTTGTTTGTCCCCTAGATTTTCACCTTTCAAAAGACAAAGAATATAGACGCAAAGAGAAGAAAGTTCTCTGAGATCAATGTACATAATCAGGAAAATAGTAGAGCTGTGAAAGACATTTGTAAACAGAGTTAGAAATTAAATGAAGTTTATGCTGTATATATGTGAGCCACTTCACTCAGTAAAATAAAACGGATTTGCCTTAAAAAAACACAGAATCTCAAATAATATATGCTAGCTACAGGATGTTTTCTTTAAACATACAGGCCTCAGCTTTGCATCACGTCTTTTGTATTTACACAGTTGTCCACAGAAAAGTCAATAAACATACCCTTTCTGACAGGAAATCATGCCACATCTATTCTCTGAAAGGCTCTGCAGACACATAAACAAAGAGTTTGATTTCTGAGGATTTCCAGAACATGTTCAGCACAGTTCCTCCTTAAAGGTGTCTAGAAGAACTGGATGTTTAGAATATTGGGGAGGATCTTCACATGCATGAGAATATTCTGTTAAAATCTTAAAAGCCACTTTCCTCAGTGAAGTAGATGTGAAAAGCTGGTCTTTGTTCAAACTGCAGTACAGCTGTTGTAATTCACGTTTATTTTGTGAAGCGATATTGCTGTAAAATCAAGTAGTATTTACTCTAACCCTTTTTCTCCGACCTTCAGTAATACCTATCGTATGATTGAACAAGATGACTTTGATATTCATACAAGATTACACACCATCGTGAGAGGGGAGGATGAGGCAGCTATGGTGGAGTCAGTGGGCCTTGCATTAGTCAAGTTACCTGATGTCCTCAACCGCCTGAAACCTGACATAATGATAGTTCACGGGGACAGATTTGATGCTTTGGCCCTGGCCACGTCTGCAGCCCTGATGAACATTCGCATTCTTCACATTGAAGGTGGGGAAGTCAGTGGGACCATTGATGACTCCATCAGACATGCCATAACCAAACTGGCCCATTACCACGTGTGCTGCACAAGGAGTGCAGAGCAGCACTTGATAGCCATGTGTGAAGACCACGACCGCATCCTTTTGGCAGGCTGTCCCTCATATGACAAGCTCCTCTCTGCCAAAAACAAGGACTACATGAGTATTATTCGCATGTGGCTAGGTAAGCAGGCCAGCTGTCTTTCTCACGTGTCTTTAAACACTAGACAAACGTAGTAAGTAGGTTATCAGTCAAAAAAATAATATATTTGTTAATAGTACCTGGTATTTATTTCTGTGTTTGCTTTCATTCTGTATTCTGCCACGTACAGCTGAAAAGCTACAAATCTGTTCTACAGAACACTTCTGGTTATTCTGCCAAGTCAAAAAATAAGTCCTTAAATGGGTAATTTCTCTGAGCTGAACAATTTAAAAGCAGAGCAGTCATATATGAATAGTTATTTTGGTGTAAAGGATGTGTTTAAATAGAATCAAAGCTGTTCAGGCCTAACACAAAAAATCAAACAGAATTTGTATTATGAACCTTTTCTTGAGGAATGCACTGCAACAGGACAACATCCACCAAAGACTTTTTGGTGTTTCATACTCATTGACTTACAAATAATTCCTGTAAACAGTGGGGTTTTATGTTTGCTTTTTATCATTGACAAAGCAGTTTCCTGTATGGCTACCATGTGTAGTTGGAAGCAGGAATCTTTTTCAGTCAGTATGTTTTGCAGTAAATGTTTATCAAGTGTGATAAGACAAGTATGACTGAGTATTCTATAATAGTAGAAATTAAGTCTTTGCTTGAGAATGGACAACTGTCAGAAAATCGGAGCAGCTTCAGGAGTTATTCCAGATTTACAGTGGTGTGAGAACAGTCTCTCAGTCCTGGTATGGGCTTGGAAAGCTTTAGAAGTAGGCTTGAAAGTTAACAGTTTGTTGACATTTAGGTAGTGGTCTCTACAGTTATGAGACGTACTTAGAGAAGCAAATAATAAGCTAGGTTACCCTGTAACTCCCTTGATTTTTATTCTAGCATTGTTCCCTATCTGTTAGGTATATCCCATTCAGTGCCTTGACTTTTCAGGCTTTCACATCTGTAGTTTCAAAAGTATGTCGTGCCTTCCTCTTGCTATTCTATGCCAATAAAAAAACTTCTCTTGCCTTCCATTTGGACAGGTGAAGACGTCAAAACCAGAGATTATATAGTTGCTCTGCAACATCCTGTAACCACAGATATTAAACATTCCATAAAGATGTTTGAGCTGACACTAGATGCACTCATCTCCTTCAACAAGAGAACACTTGTTCTTTTCCCTAATGTGGATGCAGGTGAGTAGAGTACCTTCATGACAGAGTGACACATAACAGATTGTCTTTAAAAGAGTGCTTTTATCCCAGGTCCTCCAGCCAGATGGAAATAGCTGGATGGTGTCAGCCTCATGGGTGCATCTGCTGCAGCACCATGTTCACATTGCTGGAGGACATTTCAGCTTTTCCGTGTGGGAAGGAAAATGAAGAGAAACCACGTGACACGTAGGAGCAATATTAGTGCCTCTTAAATTAACTTAAAACTACAGAGAGCCTTTTGCAGTGAATTCTTGGATCAAACTTTGGCTTAGGTGCTGAGCTATGCAATTTACACTGTAAAGATAAAAAGAGAACCTATTCAGAGCTGGCAATTCCGTGAATGGCTGGCTACTAGATCCTTTGCATGTTTGGACTTTGATTTTAAAAGTAGAAGTTAAATCATTTACTTACTGTGTTTTTCTGTAGGAAGCAAAGAGATGGTTCGTGTGATGAGGAAGAAGGGCATTGAACATCATCCCAATTTTCGGGCAGTAAAGCATGTGCCATTTGATCAGTTCATTCAACTAGTTGCTCATGCTGGTTGTATGATTGGTAACAGCAGCTGTGGTGTCAGAGAGGTGGGAGCATTTGGTACACCTGTCATCAACCTGGGGACACGTCAAACGGGAAGAGAAACGGGTACATGTTTGCTTGACTCTCTAGTGTTTTGTAATGCAGGACAGGGTATCAGAGGTGTCACCACTGCTTTAGTGGGAGCAAGGGGAGGCACACAACTGATGAAGAGTGAAGTCAATCTGGTGGGCATCCTTCTTCACAGAGGAATAAAAACAATTTTTTTTTTTTCCGTTTCTAAAGCAGCTCATACTCTAATGCAATTTGAGGATCTGATCTGTCCTATTACGTTAATTTTTGTCGTCTAGGTGAAAATGTTCTTCATGTTCGTGATGCTGATACACAGGATAAGATTCTTCACGCTCTACAGCTGCAGTTTGGGAAGCAATATCCATGGTGAGTACATTCATCTTAATTCATTGGAGGGGATGTTAAAGCAGTAGAGTAAAAGGCATTTAGTCCTAAGGTGTTTCATCATGTTTGATTGGAGTGCTTTTAATGCACTGATGGGAGGTTACAAATGATTTTTCATTTCAGAAACCATAATGCGATGTCTGGTATGCAGTAGTATTTATAGAGCAAAATGCTACTAGTAATGTTTCAACACAAGTAGTCATTTAACCTCCAACAGAAAGTCAAGAGAACAAAATTCGTGTTAACTTAGATCAGTGTTCTGTAGGAACAGCATGGGGGAGAACATCCTGTCTGCCTACTCTGACTTGTGCCTGAAGGACACTTTTTCATGCGGGTACAAATGACACCAAGAGCTGAAAAATGGGCAGGATCAAGGAAGGCTATAAAGCCCTCGTGAGGCACGTGAAAAACATCGCTGCCCAAGTCATCTCCTCATGCATCCTACCAGTTGGAGAAATCAGGACAGCCAGAAGCAAACACATTGTGCAGATCATTGTCTGGGTTTGTGGCTGGTGCCGTTGAGGTTTTGGCTTTTATAACAGTGGATTGTGTTTTTGTGATTGTAGCCAGTTACGGGGGAATGGGATCCCCCTAGCTAAAAAGGGCAGGAGAATCTTTGGCAGCAGGCTGGCCAGTTTGGTCCGATGGGCTTTAAACTGAAGGACTTGGGATGTGAGGTCCAAATGGTAAAATGATTGTGCCATTGCTTCCAGGGGAGTAGGTTGTACCAACCAGTGCAGAGACAGATGTACCTTGGCTGCAGCTCAGGTTGAGGATCTGTCTTGGTTTGAGACAATCTAAAGAGGTGGGCACTCTAGAAATGAGTAACCTCCCCCTTGAATCCAACCAGTCCCTTCCCACCAATAAGGAACAGGACACAAGTAGATGTAAGTGAAAAATTAACAGTGTATTAACAAACAAAATGCCAACAGGCAAGGGGGGAAAAACGAAATAACTGCTAGATACCAAACTGCTAAATCTCACAACTCCCTGATAACAAAGAGACCTGAAATGCCGGAAATACCCGTTCCTGAAGCGGCACCCGCCAGAGGTGGCCACATGGCTGAAGGACAAAGGGAAGGTGATGCACCCTTCCCTTCCAAATGGCACCTCCCAGGTGACTGCATGTTCCCAGGAACAACGAGGCAAGATGGTGACAACCCCCACAGGGAAAGCAGAAGCCTGCAGAGCAGTTCTAGAGGCAGATGGAAACGTGCTGGCTCACGTAGGGTCTGCGTTGCTGCCGTCACTTCCTCCTGTCGTTCGTGGGCTCTGGCGGCACTGCTGCCGTGCTCTGCACCGTGGCTGTGGGGCGGGGTGCTGGGGAAAGACCACTCCGTCGGCACTGGCACAGGGTATCCGACCTCAGGAACTCACTGGCTTTTTTGCTGCCAGCAGACCTTGCAAAGTTCACTTTGAAACAGTTTCTAACTGGAAAATGCAGTTTCTAGAATGGCAAACCCAAGGCTGCCATAAAAGGGAGAAGCTCTACTCCCATTGTCTTCTCTCCTGGAGCGGTTTGGACTGGGGAGGGGCCTGCCCCACTCTGCGGCAGCAGGCAGGCACCTGTAGACTTTGCACCAGCACTGCCCAAAACCACCAACTGGAGTCCCTCCAAGACAAGGGGGAAAAAAAAATGAAAAGACAATCCAAAAAGGGAAGGGGAAAAGAACCTCTGCCAAAGCAAAGATGAAACAGCCAGCAAAACAAACCCCATGTGGCAAAAGGCAGGAAACTGCCTGGGCAGGGCGATTTTAAAAATGCCTGTGATCACACCCCCCCACACACACACACAAGGTCTGCAGCTGCAGGGTCTTGAAGAGAAAGTAAGAATTTTTGGGTGCAGATAGATATGGAATACAATACACTATAGGTCACTCAGGACAGGATCATAGGCCAACACATACCAAGGGTTTTTATGACTGTGGTGTTTATGACTCTTAAACCCCTTCAAGCAACCTGATTGCTGATCCTCTGTGAAGTGCCTGTATACACATGCACACAGCAAGTGGTATAAACAAGATAATCTAATAAACTAGAAATCTATGTGAGGTTGCAGAGCCATGATCTCATTGGAATTATGGAGACGTGTGGAATGTTGTCATGGATGGCTATATATTTTTTAGGGAGGGCAGGTCAGAGAAGCAAGGTGGTGGAATTGCTCTTTGTGTCAGGGAGTAATTGGAACACTCAGGGACAGATGAACAAGTTGAGAGTTTATGGGTGAGAATTTAGAGACAGGCTAACATGGGTGACACTGTTTTGGGTGTTTACTATAGGCCACCTGATGAGGAGGAGGAAGTTGATGAGGTCTTCTGTGGGTACTGGAAATAGCCTGGCAGTTACAGGCCGTGGTCCTCCTGGGAGACTGATATTTGTTAAGAGGAACAACAGAGCTTGGCACACACAATTCAAGAAGTTCCTGAATTGCAGCTCATTGATGATAACTTTTATGCAGTGGTGGAGGAGCCAATGAGGAAAGGCGTGTTCTGGACCTTGTACTAACAAACCAGGAAGCACTGGTTGAAGACATGAAGGTTGGGGACAGCGTTGGCTGCAGTGACCTTTAGAAACTCAGAATCCTGCGCTGGGGAAGCAAAACAGCAAGCAGGACTAGAACCCTAAACTTCCAAAGAGCTAACTTTGACCTCTTCAAAGACCTATATGAAGGAATTTGATGGGTTAGGACTCCAAATGAGGGTGTTGAAAGAGCTGGTCAATATTCAAGCATCACTTCTGACTTCAGTGCATGCCTATGATCCAGAAATCAGGCAAAGAGGGCAGGAGACCTAACTGGATGAGATTCTAGAAAAACTCAGAAGAAAGAAATTTATGGGATGTGAAAGAAGGGGCAGGCCACATGGGAGGACTACAGGAACATTGTCAGAGTATGTAGGGATGTGAGAAGGGAGGCCAAAGCTCACTTGGAATTCAGTCTGGCAAGGGATATCAAAGACAACAAGAAGGGCTTCTACAAGTTCAGCAGCAGCAACAGGAAGAATAGGGTACATGTTGAGCTGCTGCTGGATCATACGGGTGTCCTGGTGATCGAAGACAAAAGGTGAAATTAATGAAGTCCTTCTTTCCTCAGTCTGTACCACTGAGAACAACCCTCAGAAATCCCAGACCTCAGAGATAAGAGAAGAATGGAGAATGGAAGACTTGTTTGTAGAGGGTTGGGTTAGAGATCAGCGAGGCAGACTAAACACCCATAAATCTACAGGCCTGATGGGATGTACCCAAGTGTGCTGAGGGAGCTGGCAGATGCTGCTAAGCCAGTCTCCATTATCTTTGGAAAATCACAGAGAGTGGGAGAGATGCCTAATAACTGGAGGAAAGCCAATGATACTCCCATCTTCAAAAAGGGCAAGAAGGAGGACCTGGGAAACTACCAGCCAGTGAGTCTCACCTCCATACCTGGAAAGGTGACGGAACAGATCATTCTGGTGGTCATCATAAAGCATGTAGAAAAAAAAAGGTCATTGGGAGTAGTCAGCATGGATTCACCAAGGGGAAATCATGCTTGATCAATCTGATAGCCTTCTACGATGGCATGGCAGGATTGGTCAATAAGGGGAGAAAAATAGATGTTGTCTACCTTGACTTCAGCAAGGCTTTCAACATAACATCTTTGTAGCTCAGGAAATGTGGGTTAGGTGAACGGACAGTGAGCTGGGCCAAAAACTGGCTGAATGGCAGAGCTCAGAGGATTGTGATCAGCAGAGCAGGATCCAGTTGGAGGCCTGTAGTGGTGGCGTTCCCCAGCCATCAGTACTGGGTCCACTCTTACTCAGCTTGTTTATCAACAGCTCGGATGAAGGGGTAGAATGAACCCTAAGCCAGTTTGCAGATGATACAAAACTGGGGGGAGTGGCTGACACGCCTGAAGGCTTTGCTGCCACTCAGAGGGAGCTTGGTAGGCTGGAGAGTTGGGCAGAGGGAAACCTAACGGGTTCAACAAGGGCAAGTTTAGGGTCCTGCACCTGGGGAGAATAACCCCAGGCACCAGCACAGGCTGGGGACTGACCTGCTGGAAAGCGGCTCTGTGGAGAAGGACCGGGGGTCCTGGTGAACAGCAGGCTGTCCATGAGCCAGCAGTGCCCTTGCAGCCAGGAGGCTCACTGGGATCCTGGGGGGCATCGGGAAGTGTGGTCAGCAGGTCAAGGAGGTGATTGTCCCCCATACTCAGCTATAGTGAGGCCACATCTGGAATGCTGTGTTCAGTTCTGGTCTCCACAGTTCAAGAAAGACAAGAAGCTACTGGAAAGGGTCCAGTGGAGGCTGCACCATTGATAAATGGCTTAAGGGCTGGTGGCGTCAGCGGAATTTTGGATTCTTTGATCGCAGTGCAACTTTTACGGCACCTGGCCTGCTGGAGTCAGGTGGGCTCCACCGGTCTAATAAGGGCAAAAGGATTCTAGCAGATAAGTTGGCAGGGCTGATTGAGAGGGCTTTAAACTAGATTTGAAGGGAGAAGCGGATGCAATTAGTCTCTTCAGAGGTGAGAGCAAGGGAGGCAAGCCAGAGTCAGGAGTGAAATCAGCAGGCCATCTGAAGTGCTTGTACATGAATGCACACAGCATGGGTAACAAACAAGAGGAGCTGGAAGCCACGGTTCAGCAAGAAAGCTGTGACCTTGTTGCCGTCACAGAAATGTGGTGGGATGACTGGCATAACTGGGGCACTGCAGTGGATGGCTACAGGCTCTTCAGAAGAGACAGGCAAGGGAGAAGAAGTGGAGGGGTGGCTCTGTGTATTCAGGAGGAGCGCGANAGGGGTGGCTCTGTGTATTAGGGAGGATCTCGATGCCACAGAAGTTGAGATTAATGACAGTATGGTCGAGTGCCTGTGGGTAAGGGGGAAAGCCAATAAGGCCAACATCCTGGTGGGAGTCTGTTACAGACCACCCAATCACGATGAAGAGGTAGATGAACGATTCTATAAAGCAGCTGGAAAATGTTTCAAGATCACCAGCCTTTGTTCTTGTGGGAGACTTTAACCTGCCAGATATCTGCTGGGAACTCAACACAGTGATGAAGAGGCAGTCTAGGAGGTTCTTCAAGTATATGGAGGACAGTTTTTTATCTCAGCTGGTGAGCAAGCCTACTATGCTAGACCTGCTGTTTGCAAACAGAGAAGGATTGGTGGGAGAGGCGATGGTTGGGAGCCATTTGGGATACAGTGCTCATGAAATAATAGAATTCTCAATAATTGGTGAAATAAGGAGGAGTGCCAACAAAACTTCCACACTGGACTTCCGAAACGGTGGGCAGACTTCAGCCTTTTCAAGAAGCTTATTCGGAAAGTTATTTGGGAACGGCCCTTAAAAGCAAAGGGGTCCAGGAAGGATGGACATACTTCAAGAAAGTAATCTTGAAGGCACAGGAGCAGCTTGTCCCTATGAGCCAAAAGATGAGCCTTCAGGGAAGATGACCAGCCTGGATGGGCAAAGAACTTCTGAAGGAACTAGGGAGGAGATAGATAAGAGAATGTATCACCTTTGGAAAGAGGGGCAGGTAACTCAGGAAATGTTTAAGGATGTGGCTAGGTCATGTAGGAAAAAGACTGGGAAGACAAAAGCCCAGTTAGAACTTAATCTGGACACTTCT